>JAPTJF010000466.1:0-47870 GCA_029339195.1 Micractinium sp. NFX-FRZ | reverse complement strand
AGCAAGGTGGGGATTTTGAGAACCCGGGCTTACAATGTCGGGAACTAATGTGGGAGAACCAGTCGGATCTACCGGTGCACCCTCCAGCCTGTCCTGTTTGCTCCCAGCCCCGCCTCACATTGAGTAGCCGCTTGACACCCGGATGCAGGCGAGGTTGTGGTCGGCCTCAGAAAAGGTGTGGCCGGGGGGCACGTCTCCAAACACAGCCGCCACCGAGGAAGTCATGACCACTGTGCGTGTGTTAGTGTGTAGGGGGTGGGCGAAAAACAAGGCGAGAAGGGGTCAGGACGATCGGGGGCAAGAGAACTTGGCTGGTGACACATGTGACGCATGGATGGCGCGACGGCAGCTCCGGCGCACCGGGATACAGCAGTTCCACTTGCACAACAGCGAGGCGCATGCCATGCTTGTGTCGCCAGGGGGCAGACCCCACCCTGCCGCCCCCCTCGGCCCCACCCTCCTGTCCCTGCTTGCAGTCGCGGGGTGCCGTCCTGCACTTCTTGCACCCCACCTTTCTCCACGCTGTCCGCCTTGTTTACGCTGCGCAGCACATTGTACACCCCCTGAATGGCGGGGCCGATGAGCCGGTCGTACTGCTGTTTCTTGCTCACTCCAATGATGAGCGGGCAGGCCGTGTGGATGACATACCTGCGGGAGGCGGCAGGGGGCGTGGAGGGGAAGGAAAGAGGGGGGAGTAGCATGGGGTTGATCATTGGTGACGAAGGAGCGGTCAATCACGGGGCAGGGGATTGGGGCAGCGGGCGGCAGGCAGCAGGCAGCAGGCGGCAGGCAGCGGCAGGCGGGCAGGCGGGCGGGCGGCAGGCGGACATTGGCGGGCCAGAGGCTTCTGCTCACTTGCATCCCTTGATCGCCTCATCAAAGCTGCCTTCCTTCAGCAGGTCGGCATTGAACCAGCGCAGCCGCTTCTCTGCGCCTGGCAGCTTGTCCAAAGCCTCAACCACGGGAGCAACGCTGGCGGAGGGCCGGCGGGTGGCATGCACAGTATGGCCCGCCGCCAGCAGGCGCGCCACCACGCTAGAGCCGATGTAGCTGGCACCGCCTGTTCCAGCAACGGGCAAGGCGCTTCAGCCGAAGCAAAATGACCTCCGGAAGGCAGAGGAGGCGGGCCGAGTCGCGGCCGAGTCGCGACGTGTGCAATCCCCTGCCGCAAAATGCATCTGTGTCACTTTGAATTTTCGGCGCACCTGTGACGCACACTTTGGCCGGCGAGGCCTGCTTCTCCGAGGGGTACAGCGGCTTTCGCTCGAGCATGCGCTCCATCGTTACGCTTCCCGGCAGAATGGCGTGCACTGGAATCCAACAGCCAGGTTAAATAGGATATACGAGCGCGGAAGAAGTCCAAGGGGACTCGCCCAGATTTGGCCACTGGCCTCCCGCCTGCTGTGCACGCTGACCTGCACTGGCGGCACCGACCAGCTGGTGGGCCTGTGCTGACAAGCCTTTTGAGTCGGAAACCTTGTCTGTACTAGTTTCCTTTTCCATGGTGCTTTTATCTGGAGGATGCACATGTTGACGGGAAGTAGGGCGCATGCAAGCGGCCACGATGCGACCTGTATGCACGTGTACGTCTGTGAAAGGAAGCGTGCACGGTCATGACAGCAGTGGTGAACTCAGACTGTGCGGCTTGGCCACAGAATAGGCGAAGCGATGGGCGCCCATCATCAAGGGGATGCGCCCGCATCTGTGGCGCCGGGCAGGCAGTGCTGGGTAGGCTGCCCTACCCGCAGGCGCCACCCTCGCGCAAGCCCATTGCAGCGGAGAGCACAAGGGTACCCTTGCTGTGTCTGGCATGTTGAGCTTGCACGCTGCAAGCGCTGAATGCACCAGTCCACCCTTTCCCGACCTGGTTTGCCTTCTGCAGGCCTGCCTGCTGTCTTTCTACCTGGGATCAGAGACTCCAGCTTCACCCTTTTGCCACCCCAGGCACCAGAGGCCCGTTGCCCAGCACTGCCATCAGCTGCCCGCCATGGCCACGGTGACTCTGCCGCCTGGCACACGCACCACCACTCAGCATCGGCAGGGCGCAGGCGACGACGCGTTCTGCATTGAGTGAGCCGCAACTGATCTCGCACACTTGGGGCGCGCGGAGCAGTACGGCCGCAGCAGCGGCAGGGGCGGAGAGCGCAGCATTGACGGTGGCGGACGGTCGCCAGGCTGCTTGGCAACCACTTCTCACCTCCCTACCCTCGCCCCTCTGTACCCCTCCTGCCGGTACGCTAAGAGCGGGCGCTCGATGTGCACTGAGTGCAGCAAGAAGATAGGCAACAAAGAGCTGCGGCTGGGGGTAAGAACTGGGGCAGCGCGCGCCGCCAGCAGGCAGCGCCCGCCTGGCCGCTGCCAGCGCCTCCCTCACTGCACCGCCTTGTTGCGGCCCACGTGACAGCAGCTGCTGTGGTGTAATGTCCCCCCGCTGTGCAGGTCAGCTATCAGTTCTCCCAGAGCCAGAGCTGGAAGTGGCAGCACTGGTGAGAGTGGTGGAGGAGGGGCGCCCGTTTGGAGAAGGCGAGGGGGCACCCCACCCCGTGCCGACCGAGGGCTACCTGCGGCACCTGCCGCTACCATGCCTGCTACTCATGGCGCCTGCATGCAGGCCCTGCCTGCCTGCCCAGGCCCGATTGCTAGGAAATTGGCAAACTAATTTAGGCCCAAGCACCTGCCTGCCTGCCCGGCTGGACATGCACCCACCTACAAGCAGGGCATGCGTGACTGACGCAACCATTGCCAAGGTTGGCAGCCCGGACAAGCTTCGTGGCCTGGGGCAGCTGGAGCGCAAGGCAAGCGCCACCTGTCGGCAGCAGGGTCGGCATCAGTGCCAGCACATCATGCATGATACCGGTGTCCCATTCGCTTGACCTTTCCCGGCCTTGAAGGCTCTTACAGCTGCGGCAGCCTTCGGCCCTGGTGCAGCGCTGTTCAGCAGAGAGCGGCATGTTACGTCGTCCACTGTCACTTCTGTAGGTGGTACTGCACAGCAACCACTGTACAACACTGGTGCTGCCACATCACCCCTCCACCTCAGTGCTGCAGGATCAGGACACGGTGCGGCAGCGCTTTGCGGGCGCAGGCAAGGCGCCCAGGAAGCGCATCCACGGCATCTTTGACTGAGGAGGCGGCGGCAGCGGGGCGCTGGGGCTGTGGCAGCGCTCCCAGCTCATCGTCGGCATGATGGGGGGCAGCTGGCAGCGGTGTGCGGCAAGGAGGTGGCAGGCTAATGGGAGCAGATTGCAAGGCGTTACAGGGGTGCAGCGCGCACACACACGCCTGCACCAGAAGAAAAGGTAACACCTGCGCCTGCTGGTGTTGCCAAGCACGCAGGCAGGGTAAGCTGAGATCAACATGTTGGCACACACACACAGGTACATGGAAAAATGATGTAATCACACACACGTGATGAGATGGGACATTGATATAAACACACACACAGACACACACACACACAACGATACGTGGCGTTGACACACACGCGACAAGATGTCATACTGTGGCGCTGGAACTGGGAACATTATTAAGAATATCACGGGATTGGCGCAGCAGCTGGCAAAACAGGGTGCGCCTACAGCCCAATGTGTGTCAGTGTGAGGCACCACACTAAGCTAACCGCCAGCCACCACATCAAGCCATCTAGCCGGTTGGGCAGGTTGCAGCAACGCCATACCGCCCAATTCAGTGCGTGCGCAGCGCGCCCGGCGGCCCGGCGTGCACGCCAGCACAACTGCTGCACCTTGCCGCAATCTGGTGGGTGCTCTCCCGCCTGCGCCGCTGCTGCTGACGTGGCGGGTGTCCAGGCTGGCACGGCGTGCCTGCTTCTGGCCATGATCACAGTGGGTGCTAGGATGCCCAGAAAGGCCTGGAGGAAGAAGAGCAGCGCCCGGCACTGCTGCTCCGGCCTGCCCAGTGCTGCGCCAGCCACCGTTTCAGCGAATACGCTGCCTGTAAGGGGGGACACGGGTGGGGGACGCCAGCAGGTCGGGGCAGGTCGGGGCAGCAGTGGTGGCAGTGAGGCGGTGAGGCAGGGTGGTAACAGGGTGGGGCGGGACAGCGGCGGGGGGGTGCAATGCCAGGCAACCAATCGGGGGACTCTGCACGCGCGGGGTGTTGCCTCTAACCGCTTGTACCCACCCCCAACCGTCTCCCGCACAGCAAGGCCTCCCTCTCCTGCGGCAAGCCCTCTCCCGCCGGTGCCAGGGCCCAGCGCCACTGGCAGCAATCTTACCGGAGCGACGCTCGGCGGGCGCTGGCACGATGGCTGAGAAGGGGAGGGAGAGGACGTCCATCCAGCCTACGAAGAATTCCACCCTCTGCTGAGTGAGCGGGTGGGTCATGAGCCGAGAGGAGCAGTAGCCTGGAGAATTGGAGGTGAGTACAACAGAGGCAATCTGCACCAGCAGCGTGACCGCAGGGGGTATGGCCATCACGACGCCGACCACAGCGTTGCCCAGCAGCCGGCTACCAAGCAGCAGCCGGAGGCAGTCGCCCAGCAGGCCCAGCGCTCCGGGGGTGGCATTGTGTGCCAGCAGGACGGCGGCGTTGGACTGCGAGGTCCGTGGAAGGGGCAGGGGGAGAAGAGCGCGGTGGATGGGGGATGGGGCTGGAGCGGGCCGGCAGACAGGCAGGCAGGCAGGCAGGCATTGGCAGCTGCAGCCGCGACCGCTTTGTGCATCGGGGAAAGTTCTGGGGCCAGGGCATGAAGAATCGTGGGCCATGCTAGCAGCAGGAGCTGCCGCCAGGAACTGCAAGGTGGGCGCAAAGGCAGGCTTGCCTTGGCGTTGCGAAGCGTTGGGTTGGCCATGCCCAGCGGACGGAACACGCCGTAGATCCACACCCTGCTGGGCACGGGTGGCGGGGCACCAGGCGGCCGCGTGCACAGGTAAGCTCGCAGTCAGGAAAGTACACATGAATGCGGGGATTCGGTGTGCAGCGGTTGGCTGGGATAAGCTAGGCGGGCATGGGGCGGGCGGCAGAGGGGTGGCAGGCAGGCAGCGGGCCGGCCGGGCAGGTGGGCAGCGCATGGAAGCGTGCGTGCAGGCGCACAGGTTGCTGTACTGTGCTGTGCTATGCTGCGGGAGCGTGCCTGTGCTGGCGGTAGAAGCGAGGCCCCGAGCCCAGCGCCATGACGCCCGCCACTGCCATGCACTGCACCACTGTGCATGCGGCCAGAGCATTCTCCCAGAAGCTCGAGCCCCTCCACTGCTTGAGCGTGTACAGCATCTGCAGGTAAGTTTTGACGGGGGGTGAAGGGGGGCGAGTACAGCATCTGCAGCCAAGCTGTGGCAGGGGGGCGAGCGCTGGCAGCGGCTCTGCGGTCACGTGGCGGGTGCCTGGGGACTTGCGAGGGGCAGGGGGCGCCCCTAGCACGACCCCTGGGCTGGAGCGGAAGAGGCAGGGGCCCGGCAAGGAGGCGGGCACGTCGCTGCTCATGCACCAGCCCCCCTGGACTTGCCTGCATTGCGGCCGCAAGCACCACTGCTAGCATCTCTAGCACCAAGCGCTTTGCCATCTCCTGCTCGCGAGGCGCAGAGCCGGCAGCGGCAGCGGCGGCGGCGGCGGCAGAGGTGGAGGGCTGCCCAGCAGCGAGGGCCGCGTCCGGGCCGACTGAACCCCCGCCGCGCCGCCTAACGTTTCCTGGCATGGTTGCTTGCCTTTTGGCACTTCAAGCCGCACCGGCAGGACCAGCGTCCCAACCCCGAACTGCGTGGTGCTGCTTGTCCCGCCTTTATTGGCTGAGCATCATACAGCGGCAAATATCAGCCGATGTAGTGGGCAAAGCGGCGGAGTTTGGTTGGCGAGCGTCAGATAGCCTCCAGCAGGGGGCCCTGGCCTCTGCCTGCACAGGAGCTGCCTAGTTTAGCCCACCCCATTGATGTCCAGGGCACAGGCCCCTTTGTTTGAGTCCCTAAAACCTCCTTGTCAGGGGCGTGCACACCCCTCCCCCCCCTCTGGAACCCCTATTTGTGCAGCGCGGTTGAAAACACTCGCCCAAGCACCCATCACCACACTGGAGTACCGTGCCTCCCAACTCCCCAGCTCCGAGGACCGCCTCGTGCTGGTGCGCCATTTCCTGCGTGCAGTGCCTGGAACCAGCGCACCCAGCTGAGCACCCAGCCAGGATGACGCGGCAACGCACAGGCAGGGGCAGCAGCTCCGGTGGGCCCTCTGACCAGCTAGCTCTCAAGGCGCCTTGGATGCCACCGCTGCCCGCAGAGGGATACCCCCCGCCCGCCCCTCGTGTGGGATGCGATGGTAGTAACACAGAGGCGGCGCTAAGTCACAGCAGTGCCAAGAGGGGGACGGAGCAGGCTCATAAAATGGCGGGCAGGGCACGGCAACAAAACTGCAGGGCGCCCGCCCCTGGGCAGGTGCATGGAGAGGCTGCTGGGGATCGTGGGTCAGCAGGGCAGCAAACTGAATAGGGTTTGTGAGTGTTCCGTGGTCCTGAAAAGTCAAACAAGGCTGGATAGTAGTAGGGAACAAAACCAACCGGGCGGGGTGATACATGGCGCAGAGCCGTGGGATGGATCGATCAAAGGAAGGCAGGGCAATCATACGTCTCAAGCCTCGCGGTTGGCGCGGCTCCACCCGTTGCTGTTGCCGCTGCTGCCGGTCAGGCCGGGCTCCTGCACACACACACACACCGGGGCAGGGCAGGCGCACACACACGTCAGCGTGGGCGGAGCACTTGGTAGGGCAGCAGGGGGGTGCAGCAGGCTGCTGCGGGTGCGGTGCACATGCCGGCCCCGCAGGGAGCACTGACAGCACCGCAGAAGCGTCAGCACCGCAGAGGCGGCAGCATGCAGCGTGCGCCGCAGCTTCAAGCAGCTGCCCAGCCACAACCAGGCGCACGCACCGCTGCATCGGCCAGGTCCAGCTGCATCTGTAGTGCCTCCAAGTCGGCGTTGTGCAGGCCCAGCAGGCGGATGCCCTCGTCCGCGGTCTGCAGGTAAGATGTGGTGAGAGGGCGGGTCGAAATCAAAGGGTGTGGGTGAGTTATCTTGGCATGTCGGCATTGTGTGACGCCAGCAGGCGGCTGCACTTGAGAGGCAGAGCAGGCAGAGCACAGGGGCTGGGAGGGGAAGACCGGGAGCGCGCACAGCAGGCGGACACCCGCCGGTCCCAGTCCCTCGCCAGGCGAAAACCCTTCACCTGCCCTGCTCGCCCACCCACCCATCCTGCTGCAACACTTGGGCTTCCGGCACGCTCCGCCAGCACCCAATATTTTACACCGACAAGCATCCGCCGCCGCAAGCTCCCCACACCGCCTGCCCGCTCGCCCGCCCGGCACACCTGCTGCGCGTTGGCCCAGGCGCGCTCCAGCAGCCCGATGCGCTCATACGCGTCAGACACCTCCTGCCGCGCCCGGCTCAGCTCGGCAGCCAGCTCGATGAAGCGGCCATCCCCGTCAGAGGCGGATGTCGCCAGCTTGAGAGCCTCCAGCTGGACGGCAAGCGACTTGGCTGCAGAGGCCGCCTGCCGCGCCTCCTCCAGCTCAGCAGCCAGGCTGGCGGCCTCGCTCTGTACTGCCTCCAGCTGTGCGGCGGACGCGCGGGCGGCGGCCGCCTCCGCCTGCGCCGCCTCCAGCTGCCCCGCCAGCTCAGCCACCTGCCGCCGAGCCTCCTCCAACTGCGCCGCAAGCCCTGCCGCTTCGGCGGCGTCCCCACGCGCCTCCTCCAACTGCGCCGCCAGTGCTGCCGCGTCTGCCGCCTGCTTGAGCGCCGCCTCAAGCCGCGTCTCAAGCTCACGGGCTGCCGCCGCCTGCTGCCGCGCCTCTGCCTCACGCTCACTTGCCAGCTGCTTGGCCGCTCCGATCTCCCGCTGGGCGTCATCCAGCTGCCTGGAAAGCGTCTGTGCTGACTCAGCGTCCCGCCTCGCCTCCTCCAGCTGGGCCGCCAGGCTGGCAGCAGCCTCCGCCTTGCTGACCGCCGTTGCCTCACGCTCGGCTGCCAGCAGCGCAGCCGCCGCCGCCTCCTGCTGCGCCGCCTCAAGCTGCTTCATCAGCGCCGCCGCTGCATCAACCTCCCGCTGCACCGCTGCCTCGCGCTCGGCTGCCAGCGCCTGGGCAGCCGCCGCCTCCTGCCGCGCCTCCTCCAGCTCGGCGGCCAGGGCCTGGGTGGCGGCCGCCTGCTCCTGGCTCTTGCCAATCTGAGAGACATGGGAGGGGAAAGCGGGAGGGCAGGTGGGACGATGGGCAAGCGGGGGGTGCTTTAAGGCGCGGCAGATAAAGCAATCAGTGGTGGCAGGCAGAGCAGGCAGAGCAGGCGGATCACACTAAAGGCGCCACCCACCAGCGACTCGAACTGCGAGAACTTGGCCACCAGGCTCTTGCGGGCCTCGGAGGAGGCGGTGAGCTGGGCCTCCAGGCTGGGCACCTGAAGCACCAGGGGGCGGAGGGGAGACGGGGAGGCACAGGAGGGTGGGATGGGGCGCGGTAGAGAGGGCAAGGCAGGGGCAGACCGCAAGTGCCGCAGCACGGGCCGCCTTGTTGTTGGTGGCCGGTTGTGCAGGCACAGCCAGCAGCCAGCAGGGCGGGTGGGCGGGCGGGCGGAGCAAAGTGCAGACCCGGGCCAGGGGCTGCCCACTACAGACCCGCAGCTTTGGCGCATGGCATGAAAAGCCATGACCACCAGCAGGCGGGCCAAGCACCTCGCAGACACCACCGCCAACGCCCCTGCTGCCTCTCCACTGCGGCTTCCCCACCGCTGCTCCCTGCTGCCGCTGCCGCCCTGCTGCAGCCCCCTGCCCCTTCCGGTACTCTTCTCACCAGGCAGGCCGCCGCCGTCGCCTCCTCCAGCTCAGCAGCCAGGGCCGCCACCTCCTTCCGGGAGTCGTCCAGCTGGGAGGCCAGCCGGGTGTTGCGCCCCAGCAGCTCGCTCTGCTCCTCCTGGGCCGTCAGGCAGACCAGGTTGAGCTGCAGGGCGCGGGGGGAGGGGTGAGAGATGGGGGGGAGGGAGGGAGGGTGTGGGTGCTGGCAGGTGCAGAGCAGGCGGGTGCAGAGGCTGGCTAATGAATTTCAGGCATGCAGCACTTGCGACCTATCCAGCGCACAGCGTGGCACAGCACGGTGTGCAGCACAGCGCACCACGTGGCCCACAGCAGCAGCAGCACAGCAAAAGCCTGCGCTGTGGCTCTGCCTCCAAGCTGCGCTGCTGCGCCTCAGCCTTGTGTCGCATGCAGCCACACAGCCCAACCAAGCACACAAGCCCAAAGTCCCCGCCCCACCTCAGCCTCCAGGCTGCGCTGCTGCGCCTCCACCTCCGCCACGCGCGCCTCCGCGGCCACCAGCTGCTGCTGCGCCGACACCAGCTCAGCCGCCAGGTTGAGGGCAGCGTTGGCCTCCTGCCGCGCCTCCTCCTCACGTAGGGCAACCAGCTGCTGCGCCGCCTGCTGTGCCTGCTGCGCCTGCTCCAGCTCAGCGGCCAGCGAGGACACCCGCGACTCCAGCTGCTCTTGCGCCTCCTGGGAGGACTGGCGCAGCTGGCGGAACTGCAGGAGGGAGGCAGGGAGGAGGTGAGGTCAGGAAGTGGGGAGGCGAGGAGCATACACCAACGGGGCGGCGTGCAAGCAGGAGGTGCACCACGCGAGCAGGCAGGCATGTGTGCAAGTCGGTGCCGAAAAAGCTGGAGGACAACTCAGGCAGGCCAGGCAGCGCCAGCGAGGCGCCGGCCCACCTCTGCCGCCACGGATCCCACGCTCTGCTCCACCTCATCCGCCCGTGCCAAGGCAGCCTCCGCCTCCCGCCGCGCCTCTGCCAGCTCAGCAGCCAGCGGCTCCGCGGCCGCAGCGGCTTGCCGCGCCTCTGCCAGCTCAGCTGCCAGCTCAGCAGCCTGGGCGGCCAGCCGCTCCTGCTCCTCGAGGGCTGCCAGGCGCAGGTGCTCCAGCTGCAGGCAAGGAATAGGAGGACACCGTTTTTTGTTTGGGGGCAAAGGACATTGAGCAGGGCAAGCAGGTGCAGCGTCAGGCAGGGGGCGGCAAAGGGGACGCGGCGGACACAAGGGGCGGGGGGGGAGGGCTGCTGGCTGCTGCTGGCTGCAGTCTGACGTTGCACGGCGGCAGTGCGCTCCCCGCAGAACATGCCACCGCAGGCACGGGCGCAGCAAAGTGCAAGAAGCAAGCAGCAAGTAGCCAAAACAAGCTGCCAGAGGCCTGGCCACCTGGGCGTCTCACCTCGAGAGTGGCGCTCTCGCGGGCAGCTGCCAGCTGGGCCTGCAGCGCCGCCGCCGTCTCTTCCCCATACTGAGCGGCACCCTCGCGCTCGGCAGCAAGGGCTTGGGCAGCGGCTGCCGCCTCCTGCCGCGCCTCTTCCAGCTGTGCCGCCAGCTGTGCAATCGCCTCACTTGCTTCCTGCCGCGCGTCCTGCAGCTGAGCTGCCAGCGTGGCTGCCGCGGCCGCCTCCTGCCGCGCCTCCGCCTCGCGCTCAGCGGCCAACGCACGGGCAGCCGCCGCCTCCCGCTGCGCCTCCTCCAGCTCGGCTTCGGAGACGGAAGGGATGGCGGGTGTGCCGGTCTGCTGGGGAGTGCGCAGCTGCAGCGGCAGGGCGGGGGGAGGGCAGAGGCGTTGGGGACAGGCCTCAAGAGGTGCGGGGCCTGAAGAGGTGCGGGGCCTGCAAGCCAGGGCCGGTCTGCTAAAGCTCGGCACCCAGGGATCCATGCAACAAGGCAGGCAACGCAGGCAAAGCAGGCAGAGCATACTAAAGGCGCCACCCACCAGCGACTCGAACTGCGAGAACTTGGCCACCAGGCTCTTGCGGGCCTCGGAGGAGGCGGTGAGCTGGGCCTCCAGGCTGGGCACCTGAAGCACCAGGGGGAGACGAGGGGGCACAACAAAAGGTGAGGCTTGGGGGAGGTAAGCGCCGGCGCAAGAACCTGGGGCGAGGGTGCATCCAACCGCTTGAAAGCAGCATGGCTAACAACCTGCATCTCTGAAGACAGGTTGGGCAGCAGGCAGCGCCCCCTGCATTCACCGCCCTGCTGCCGCCAAGCCAGCCCACCAGCCAGGCAGGCAGGCCACTCACCAGTGCGGCAGTGGCCTGAGCCTCCCGCAGCTGCGCTGCCAGGGCCGCTGTCTCTGCCTGCGCCGACCCCAGCTGCGCCGACAGCTGCTGTGCGCCCTGCAGCTGAGACGACAGAGAGGCAGCCTCGGCCCGGGCCGCCTCCAGCTGGGAGGAAAGTGCCTCCGAGGCAGCAGCAGCTTCCCGCCGGGCATCTGCCAGCTCAGCAGCCAGCAGCTGGTTTGCGGTCGCCTCCGCCACCACTTGCTCCTCCAGCTCCTGTGCCCGGGCCTGGGCGGCGGCCGCCGCCTGGCGCGCCTCCTCCAGCTCAGCAGCCAGCGAGGCGGCCAGCTCGGCCTGCTGATTGCCCTGCTGCCGAGCGGACTCCGCCGCCTCAAGCTGCCATGGGGGAGTGGGATGTACGGCGGACGGGATAGAATAAGTAGGGCAGGGCAGGGCAGGGCCTGGTGCTGGGGACAGTGACACACCCGCAGGAGCAATGGCGCTGCTTATGCACAAGTGGGCAAGCAAGCAACCACCTGCCCCCACCCTGCCTTGCCCCCCCTCTCTTCTGCCCAGCCCTCACCTCGGCTTCCAGCTCAAAGCAGCGCTGCTGCAGGCGGTCCCGCTCCTGCACCGCCGCCGCCAGCTGTCCCTCCAGCTCAGCAGTGGCGGCTGCAGCATCCTCCTGGGCCAACTGCAAATCCGACACAAGGTTGAGGGCGGCGGTGCCGTCGCGGCGCGCCTGCTCCAGCTCAGCCTCCAGGGCAGACGCCCGGCTGGCGGCCTGCTGCTGCTCCTGGCTGGACGCCTGGCGCAGCAGGTCGAGCTGCGGCGGCAGGGAAGTGGGGCCAGGGGCAGAAGCGGGGGCATACGTGAGGAGCCGGGCATAAGCAGTCGGGCAGAAGCGAGGGCATAAGCAGCCAGCAGGCAGCCAGGCAGCCAGGCCGTTGCATGGAGAGGTCCATGGGCGGCGCAGTGGGGAGCAAGCCTGCCTCCACACCACCTCCACCCATTTTCTCTTTTGTACCTCTGCCTGCCGCCCCGTGCAGGCACCACACGCGCCCATGCTGCCCGTCCTCAACTGCCCGCCCTGCCCCACCAAGCCCTGTGCCCACCTCAGCGTCTGCCTCCCGCTGCGCCTCTGCCAGCTCAGCAGCCAGCGCACGCGCGGCCTCCGCCTCCTTGCGCGCCTGCTCCAGCTCAGCAGCCAGGTAGGCGCCCTCCCGCTGCGAGTTGTCCAGCGCGGACTGCAGCTCCCGGCTCTCGCCCAGCAGGGCAGACACCTCCTGCACAGCGGCGGGCGAAGCAGAAGGGCAGGCAGCCAAATGAGCACAGCAGTGGGAGGTCAGACTGGAGCTTTACAGGGGCGCCCATGCCAGGGTGCATGACAGCAAGCATGATTGCCTGCCTCACATGCATAAGCGTGCCAGTGGGAGAGGCAACGCCACGCAAATGGAAAGGGGCGGGTGGGAGCATACAGCATGCTTGCCTCCCTCTCCGCACGGGAGCGCATGTGCCACCACGCGCAAGCACACTCCCAGCTGCCCGCCCACCTGCATGGCACCAGCCGAGGCCGCCTCCATCTCCGCCATCCTCGCCTGCACGCACGCACATGGCATAAAGGGGGTTTGATTGAGCGCATGGAACACTGAGGCACATGGGGACCACGAAACACGCCACCTAGGGCATGGGACGGAAAGGTGAACGGCAATGTCTCCCCATGAATGCACACTGACTACTGACGCCGTACTGCATGCGACCCATTCCAACCACCGCCTATGAGTAAGAGACAGGTGCACTGCCAATGCCTCCCTGTACGCCTGAGTACCCACACGTGCCTGCATGCCCTCCAGCTGTGCCTGCGAGTCGGCCACCTCCCGCCGGGCCTCCTCCAGCCGCGTGGCCTGCGCCAGCGAGGACGCCAGCTCAGCAGCCATGCCCGAAATCTCGGCCTGCTTCTGCTGCAGCGCCAGCTCCAGGTCGCGCCGCTGGGCCAGCAGGTTGCGCTCCTCCTGCGGGGCGGGTGGGAGGCAGGCAGAGAAGGGTACATTCACGGACTTGGGAGGAAGGGCACACTTAATTGGTTGGGTGGCCGGCAGGCTCGTCTCATCCTGCGTGCAGGGCAAGGCAGGGCAGGGAAGAGCCAGGAGGGGTGCGTGCTACACACCGCCGGTGCAGGAAGATTGGCAGGCAGGCAGGACTCTGTGTGTGGTGGAAGTCAGGAGGGAGCAGAGAAGACCTGTCGTGGCCTGAAGCTGCTGCTGCCCGCACCTCGCACTCCCTCCCGCCCGGCCGCACCAGCCACCCGCCCGCCAGTCAGCACAACAGAAACAGAACACAAAAGAGGTGGCAGCTGCAAGATGTGACAGGTGGGAGGCGGGGGCGGTGATGCAGGCAGGTGGGCCTAGTCACGCACCTCTTGTGTCTTGGCCCATGCCTTCTCCAGCAGGCCGATGCGCTTCTGGGCGGCCTCCAGCTGCGCACAGATTGGGCAGAACAGGCATGCCAGGAGGTTCATTTGGTGGTGGGAAGTTCAGCGGGCAGCGCTGCCAAACTGTCCGGGTGTTGCACAGTTAGACAGCTGGGGGCTCACCACGGAGGGGCCTCCCAGCTGCCAGCTGGGCGGATGCTCTGCTGCGCTGCGCTGTGGCAACTCCAAGCTGTGCCTGCTGTGCCTGCTGTGCCCGCCCACCTGGTTGGATGCCCCCTTGGCCACGGTCAGCTCGTTGAGCGCTGTCTCCAGCTGGGTGGACAGGATGTGGGCCTGCCCCGCCAGCTGGCGCTGCTCCTGCTGGGAGAAGCTCAGCACGGATTCCAGCTGCGGGGGCGAACACAAAACAACATTGGGGAGAGAGGGGTCAGGCTTGGAACATCCCTTACGCACAGGGCACACGCCGGGGCCGAGGGGAAGCGGGGCGGAAGGATGCAGGGCGGTAAGCAGGCGAGCTGGTTGGCTCGGCGGAGGCTACCACAGCAAACGCACCAGCACGCGAGATGCCACAATGGCCCAGAGACCGGGCAGGACAGGCGTGCATGCGCGGGGCACACAGCACAAGCCTCCACCCTGCCTGCCCGGCTTCGCCCCCTGCCCCCTCCCTGCAGCCCAGCCACTGCCCCACACACTGAACCCGGAAACTGCGGGACAGGGGGTCACACTCACCTCGGCCTCCAGGTCAAAGGAACGCTGCTGCAGGTGGTGCCGCGTCTCCGCCGCCGCCGCCAGCTCCTCCTCCAGCCCCGCCACCTGCACGGGGAGTGGACGGGGCACTTGGATGAAATATTGACTGGTCGTAGTGCATAATGGCGCAGGCACTGAGGCCGCGTCAACTGTGCACCCCTGCAGGAGTACTGGCATCTCTGCGTGGATGGGCCATTGCAGCAGTGCACCGTCAACATCAACCACGCCGCCCCCTCCGCCCCCGCACCTGCGCCTGCAGGTCCTCAAACTGCTGCGTCGTTTTCTTAGACTGGGACGCCGTCAGCTGCGCTAAGTCGACCACCTGGCGCTGCGCCTCGGCGGCGGCGCTCTCGGCGGCCTGCTTGGCGGCCTGCAGGTGTGCGGAGGCCGCCTCCTGGCGGGCCAGCTGCTGCTTCAGCTCGCGCGCCTCCTGCGGCAGGCAGGGAGTGGAGGGCAGGAGCAAGGGGGCAACACGTGGGTTTCAGAAAAAGGCAGGGTGAGGCATTCAAGCCAGCAGCTGGGCAGGCAAGAGGCATGCAGATGGGCAGGTGGCTGGGCAAAGCCTGTCGGCTGGCAGGCCAGCAGCCATGCAGGCAGCAAGCTGCCCCGCCCCGCCCCAAGCCAGCTGCCATCCTTGCCTCCCATCCCCGCACCCGTTCTGCAGCTGCCCGCGCCTCCTCCAGCACCGCCGCCCGCTCCTCCAGCATGGCGGCCAGGTTCTTGGCAGCTGCCGTGTCCCGCCTGGCAGCTTCCAGCTGGCTGGCCAAGGAGCGCGCGTCAGCGGCCTCCCGCCGGGCTGCCTCCAGCTGGGAGGAGAGCGAGCGCGCGTCGGCCGCATCACGCTGCGCCTGCTCGAGCCGGGAAGCAGCCAGGGCGCGCGCGTCGGCGGCATCGGCCTGCGCCTGCTCCAACCGAGCAGCGGCGGCTGTCGCCTCGCGCTGCGCCGCCTCCAGCTTGGCGGTGAGGGACCGCACGTCTGCCGCCGTCTCCCGTCGCGCCTGCTCCAGCTCAGCGCTCACGGACTGAGCATACTCTGCCTCCCTCCGCTGTGCCTCTGCCGCCTCACGCCGCGCCTGCGCCAGCTCCCCGGTCAACGAGCGGGCATCCTCGGCGTCGCGCTGCTGCGCATCTGCCGCCTCCTGCTGCGCCTGCTGTGCCCGCTCCAGCTCATGCTGCGCGACCTCCAGCTTGGAGGCCGCCGCCGCCGCCTCCTGCCGCGCCTCCTCCAGCTCAGCAGCCAGGGAGCGCGAATCGGCGGCTGCCTCACGCTGCGCCTGCTCCAGCCGCGCTGCCTCACGCTGTGCCTCCTCAATGCGCACGGCAGCCGCCTCGGCTGCCTCCCGCTGCGACTTTTCCATGCGTGTGGCAAGATCACGGGCGGCCGCAGCATCCCGCCGCGCCTCCTCCAGCTGAGAAGACAGCGGCTTGGCACCATCCGCCTCCTGCTGTGCCACCTTGAGCTGCGCTGACAGGGCGGCTGCCTGGGCGGCCAGCTGCTGCCGCTCCTGCTGCGCCTGCTGGGCGGCCGAGCGCGCCGACTCGAGCTGCAGTGCAGGCACGGGGGCGCAGGGGGCGGGCCAGTGCACGCATGTCGGCACCAAGCATGCCCCGAGCGCACGCTGCCGCGCCCGCAAGCGCTCCTTACAAAGTATGGCCGGTGTGTTCGTCCATCCGCCACGCACGTGCATGCAATCACCCACCTACTCCTCTCGCCCCACCTCCCGCCTCACCTCTGCTTCCAGCCGCGCCGACTGCTCCTGCGCCGCTGCGGTCTGTTGGATGGCCGCCTGTGCGGCGGCGGCCTCCCGCTGCGCCTCCTCCAGCTGGGCAGCCAGCGACGTGGCCTGGCCCAGCATCGCCGCCGCCTCCTGCACTCCCAGGCAGCAGCGGAGTTCCCAGGGCGCAGATCAAACAATGATCAGGAGGGGAACAAAGGTACCAGGCTGGTGAGGTCTCTCTGGCACACTGGTTGGGAAGGCAGAGGCTATGCAGACGCAGCTTGCAGGACAGGACACAGCTGCTGCCAGGCAGGCGCCGCTGAGAGCAGATGCCTGCACCGTGCCCCGAGTGCACCCCGTTTGCAGGCTGGTATCAACAACCCTCGTTTGCGGGTATAAACGCCCCTGCTTTGCAGGCTGGTAACGCCCTTTGCAACAAAACTGCCCAGTTTTCCGGCTGGTACCAACACCCAGCAAAACAGCCCACCTCTTTGGCGCGCTGCAGCGCCGCGCTGCGCTCCTGCTCGGATGCCACCAGCGCCTGGGCGGCCGCCGCCTCCCGCCGCGCCTCCTCCAGCTCGGCAGCCAGGGCGGAGGAGCGGTCGGCCAGCTGCTGCTGGTCCTGCTGGGCTGCCGCACGCACAGAGTCAAGCTGCAACACAGTGGGGAGACGCGGGGGACGCGGGGGTGGGCAGGGGGTTAGGGGGAAGGCAGGGCAGGGCAGGGCAGGAAGCTGCGTGGCACTTACAGTGGAAGCACGGCATGACAGCCAGTGCCGCACCCCTGACGGACGGCACACGGGTGCCACATAGCCCACAGACACAGCAAGCACCTGTTCCCGCCCTGCCCCCCCCACCTGGCTTGCCGCTTCACCAGCCCGCCCCCATGACCCCAGCATCCCCGCCCCCCTTGACCCCCCACTCACCTCCGATTGCAGCTCCGTCGACCGCTGGTGCAGGCGGTCCGCGTCCGCTGCCGCCGCCGCCAGCTTGGCCTCGAGGGCTGACTTGGCGGCCGCCGCCTCACGCTGCGCCTGCTCCATCCGGTCCGCCAGGGAGCGCGTGTCGGCGGCATCGGTGCGTGCCGCCTCCAGCTGGGCAGCCAGGTCAGCGGCCTGCCCCGCCAGCTGGGCCTGCTCCTGCTCCGTGCGCTGGCGCACCGACTCGAGCTGCAACGGTGGGCGGTGGGCGGTGAAGAGGGGTGTGGGTGGGGAGTGGGGCGGAGCTCTGCGTCCAGGCGTGCTGTGGGATGGGATGTCACCGGAATTCCCCACAGCCAGCACAGCTTCGGAGCAGCGTAAGCACAGCCACACCAGCACCAACACAACAAATCCATAACGCCGGCAGCAGCGGCAGCGCCCTACATGCCAGCCCTCATGATACCTCAACAACCCCACCACAACGTCTCCCACCCCTCACCTCCTGCTCCAGCTGAGAGGTGCGCTCCTCCAGGCGGGTGCGCTCCTCTGCCAGTGATGCCAGCTGGCCCTCCAGCTCAGCAGCCTGCACGCGGCAAGGTACAAGAGTGCAGCGGTACACGAGAGCGGTCAGCTTAAGAGGGCCGGCGAGGATGGCAGGCTGGTGGAGGGACTGGTTGATGACGGGCGGTGCTCCTGGGGCAGGGAGCATGATGCACCTGCCTGCGCGTGGAAGCAGGGTCGAGGGGCGCGCAGGGTAGGAAGGCGAGACGCGAGTCGGGATGCCTCAAGATGCAGCGCAGCAGCAGCCCAGGTGATGCCGCGAGATGCAACAAGCGCAGCAGCAGCATGCCATGCCAAGTCGATGCCGCACAGCAGCAGCAGCATTTCATGCCGCTAGATGCAAAAGCGCAGCAGCAGCGGCACGGGAGCCCACCTTGGCGGCTGCCACCCGAGCCTCCTCCAGCTGGGCAGCCAGATCCTTGGCAGCCTCCGCCTCCCGCTGCGCGCCCTGCAGCTGAGCCGCTAGCGCCGCGGCCTGCCCTGCAAGCTCCTGCTGCTCCTGCTGGGCCGAGGAGCACACCGCCGCCAGCTGCAGTGCGGGAAAGGAGTGGGAGAGGGAGGAGGAGGAATGGAGACAGGGCGGTGAGGTGCTGGCGCACACATGCAGATTGTTAGACCCGCGACCATGTGCCGGGGGTGGGAAGGCAGGGCAGGGCAGGGCAGGGCAGGGTTGGACCGAGTGGCTGCCTGCCCGAATGGCAAGCAATCGACACGTCTCATTCTTTCCAATCGAGACCGCTAGATTGGACAGTGAGCGCCCACGGCGGCGTACGAATCCCTTCAAAGTGAACAGCGCGGCTCTTGGCTCCTCCCCCCACTTATCACCCACTTCATCCACCGCAACCCAACCCACCTCGGCAGCCGCGGCGCGCGCCTCCTCCTCCAGGCGCGCCGCCAGGCTCTTGGCGCCGTCCACGTCCTGCTGCGCATCCTGTAGCTGAGCTGTCAGGGTGGACACCTGGTCGGCCAGCTCCTGCTGTGCCTGCTGCGCTGACTCACGCACCGTGGCCAGCTGCAGGGGGGCAGGGGAAGGGCGGGGGCGGGAGGCGGGGCAGGGGAGGAAAGGGAGGGTTAGGATGCGGCGGAACGCGCGAGGGTGAGGGGGGCGGGCGGAGTGCTGAGAGAAGGCGGCCCTTTCATGCCAGCCGGGTTGCAACCGCACGACGGGGTGCTGATCGCCACTATTGCCCTGGAAATCCGCTATCCACGGTAGCCCCTGCCCTCCAGCCCCTCCTCGCCTCCGCCTCCAGCTCTTCCAGAACGCCACACACACCATATGGCCTGCGCGCCTCCCTGCCCTGCCCGCCCCCAGCCTCTTCCCCAGCCCTCCCACCTCCTCCTCACCTCTGCCTCGAGCTCAGAGGAGCGCTGCTGCAGGCGCTGCCGCTCGTCCGTGGCAGCCGCCAGCTGGGCCTCCAGATCCACCCTGGCGTCGGCGGCGTCACGCTGTGCGCGGTCCAGCTGGGCAGCCAGGGCGGATGCGTTGGCCGCCAGCTGCTCCTGCTCCTGCTGGCTGGAGGTCAGCACGGTGGCGATCTGCGGGGAGGGAGGGGGGAGGTGGGGGGAGGGCGTGAGAGGCGGGGCAAGCGAGAAGGGGAGGCGAGGGAAGGGGCAGAGGGTGCGAGGCCGGGCGGCGGCAGATGGGGAAGGCGTGCCCCCCGGAAAGCCCGTGCTTTGAGCAGGGCGGTGGAGGTGGCACGGCACGCCAAGAAGGATCAGCACAGGAACACAGACTAAGCTTACAACAGCAGCCACCATAGCCATGTCCCCCTCTGCGCGCCCTTGCCTCCCTACCCTGCCTTGTCAACCGAGAGGAGCTGCAGGAGCACCACATCGCCGCCACTCCCCGTCCTGCCCAACCCCTCTCCTGCCCACCCACCCACCCACCCACCTCCGCCTCCAGCTGTGCCGTGCGCTGCTCCAGCCGCTCCCGCTCCCCGGCAGTGGCGCTCAGCCGCGCCTCAAGGTCGGCAATCTGCGGGCGGGGCAGGGGGGTGAGGCACAAAGAACAGGCTCACGATGACAGGAGCTGAGGGCGTGGTGTCACGGCAGACAGGTTGAGGTAGCCCTGGAGGTCAGCAGGCTCAGAGAGGAGACAGGGTCAGGATGGGGGCCTGGGAGGCAAGAGGAGCAGCACGCGTTGTATGGTGGTTCACAACTTCAGGACCGCAGGCAGTGACGCTCCCACCCACCCGCACTACCCACGCTGCCCGCCCCGCCCTGGCCACAAGCGCCCACCCGCCCTGCACACCCCACCCCACCCCACCTTCTCTTCGGCTGCCCACAGCTGCCGCTGCACCTCCTCCCTGTCCACGTTGGCGCTGCGGACCTCCTGCTGCAGGCGGGCCGCCGCCGCCTCCTGCTCCGCCAGCTGCAGCTGCAGGCGCTGGAAGGTCTGCTCTGCAGCCTCTGCCGCCTGCTCCCCCTCCCAGCGGGCAAGCTCCACATCGTTGAGGGCCTGGGGAGCGGGGAAAAGGCAGGGAGGAGAGGGCAGGGGCAAGGGAATGATGCAAGGATGGAAGAGGCGAGGGAAATGCAAGGAGTGCGGCAGGACAGACTGATGGCAGGCACGTGCGGCTGAAGTGCAGACCAGACTGGGGAGGCGCATGCCGAAAACCCACAGCCGTCCCCAAGCCCTGGTTGTCCCCCAACTCCTAACTGCCGCATTCCCACGCATCGTCGCACCCCGCACCTCTCGCAGCTGCCTGCGTGTCGCCTCCACCTCCTCCGCCTGCCCCTCCAGCGCCTGAATCGCCTGCCGGGCCGCCTCCAGCTGCTGCCGCGCCTCCTCCGCCTCCCCCTGGGCCGCCTCCTTGCCCGCCTGCAGCTCGGCAGCCTGCTGCTGCGCCTCCTGCAGCTGCTGCCGCATCTGGGCGGCCGCAGCCTCGGCCTCCCCCTTTGCTGCCGCCAGCTGTGCAGCTGCAGCCTCCTGTTGTGCTGCCTGGGCCTGGGCCTCAGCCAGCTCCTCTGCCGCCAGCTGGGCGGAGGCCAGCTGGTGCCGGATCTCAGCAGCCGCAGCCTCGGCCGCCTCCTTTGCAACCGCCAGCTGGGCCGCCGCCGCCTCCTGCTGCATCAGCTGCTGCCGCATGTCTTGTGCCACCTGCAGGGCGGGCGGGCGGCATGGGCGGGAGCATGTGGAAGGAGGAGGGGGTGGTGAGGAGGACAGGCACAGGGCAGCAGGGCGGCAGGGGCAGCACGGCGGCAGAGTGGGGCTGCGAAGGGACACCCTCGAGCCAGGCCGGCCAGCAGGTGGACCAGCTGTCCCACCGGATGGCGGAGACGAGCCGGGCGGAATTACGGCCAGCAGCCCCAGCATGCCGGGCATGCACAGCAGGGCTCCTGACCCCGCCCACGCCCCTGCGCTGCAACACCCATCACATGCACTCCCCAGGCAGGCAGTCCCGGGGCACTCGCTGTGACCCACTCCACGTTGGTTGGTAAAAGCCACGGCGCCGGGCCCCCCAGAGCTGTGCTTTCCTCCCCGCCGACGCCCAGTTCTGGTGCCCCCACCTCACCTGCTCCATGCGGACCATCTGCGGCATCAGCTGCTGCAGCTGGTCCTGCAGCACAACCACCTTTGTGCGCAGCTGCTCCAAAAGAGCCTCCTGCTCCTGCTTGCCCAGCTTGCCCTCAATGGGGGTGCGCTTGGGGCGCACCACCTTCTTGGCCTGCTGCGAACCACGTACGTGGGGAGCAGGAGGGAAGGAGGGACACGAGGGTGGTGAGGTGGCCACGATGGTGGGGCTGTGGGAGCGGCGGGGGCAGCCGGAAGGGCTGTGCGGCTGCAGTTGTTAGGCGGGAAGTGGCGGCGGTGTGAGTGTTGGGCGGGGCGTCGCGGCACAGGCAGCGGGCAGCAGTGCTCACGCTGACTTGGTTTGCGCCGCCAGTTTTCTCGCTGCTACTGGCCAGCGCCCGCGGCGGAAGGGGCCGAAGGGAAGTGCGCTTGCTCCGCAACTGGGTTGGCCATGCTGGCTGAAAGGCCCGTGGGCCTTGCAGCCTCGGCTGCATGTTTGCGTGATGCTCAGGCGGGAATGCAGGTGTTTGTGAGCGCCATGGGGGGCATTGCCCGCCGTTGGGCAGTGCTGCTAACAACAACTGCACAGCACGCAGCATGTCGCACCCCTTCTCGCCGCCCGTTGCCTTGCGGCAATGTGCTGCACGTGTAGCATCTATCTGAGCTGTCTGCAGAGCCTGCGTCTTCGCAACTGCCCTCTGAGCCACACATGCTGACGCCACCACAATCTCTTTGCTGCACGTTTCGAACGCGGTTTGAAAGGCTCCCTGCTACTCAGCAGTGCATATAATGCTGTATGCTGCAAACAGCAGCGCTCGGCAGCCCCGCGGTGTGCAGTTGAGGCTGCTGCGGAATGTCGGGACGACGCCGGCACCGCTGGCCAGCCCCGCCACCACTGCCTCTCATCATAGCCCCTTTTACAAGTGGTTCTAACAGGCTCCTTAGCAATCTGTGCCTAGATCCTTACTAAAGGCAAACATCAGAGCACAGAAGCCTGCGGCGTGCACTGGTCGGCGTGGCTGTTGGTAGGGGTGCTGGGTAGGTACTGTCGATACCGCACAATTCTCTTGAAAGTTATCATGTTACTGAGGGCAGGGAGGGGGCAGAGGGGTGTAGTGTTGGTCAGCACGACCAGCAGCTCATGATGCCTGCCGGCTGCTGACGCCTGCCTGACCCCAGGCAGCATGCCGCCAAAGCGAGCAAACCGCCACCCTCCCTTTGTGCCACGACAGCCGCCCCGGCCGTGCATACCTGCCGACCACGGCTGCTTTTAGCGCCGCCTGGCCTCGTCAGACCCCCATTCCACGCTCTCCCCCACGCCTGCCTGCTCTTAGCCAGGCCACGCCTACCCGCCTGCTCCCCAAACACCAGCCGCCCCGCCCCTCACCTGTTGTGGAAGCTGTCCGCCCCCTCGTAAGCGGTGCGTATCGCCGCAATGATGTCCTCCCCATCCAGCTGCCAATCCACGTATTGGTACCCCGTGTGCCACAGGCTCTGCTCCCAGGGCAGACCGTCGTTGGGCAGCAGCACCGTGGTGGCAATGCGCCAGCTCAGCAGGTCGGTGGAGTGCACCTGCAGGAGTACTTGGGCGGCAGGCGGGCAGGCAGCGGGGGCAGGGAGTTGGTGAGAGACGTGCTGGCAAGTGGTGGGACCTGATAGGACAGGGGGATGGGGTCAACATTGTGAAGGCAAGCTGTAAACGAGGCCGGCGCCCAGCTCGGTGCAGGAGGAGTGAACAGAGCTGCACAGAGAGCGGCAGGTGCGGCAGGTTGAGGGCACACGGCAGCAGGGCGCTTGCACTGCGGCAGCGGTGTGCCACTTGAGAAGCCCTGTGAGCACTTTCCGGGCCTGTCCCAATGCGTGGCTACCAATACACGTGTCCTCACATTGTACTCCTTGACTGCGTCCGGTAATGGGCGCTGCCACGGCCCCGTGCCCTGCCCCTCCCACCTCTGCTCACCAGCGTCAGCACGTTGCGCGCATCCGAGTTGCTGCCGTACCGGTCGACGCTGGGGTTGGTGAGCGCCAGGTACCTCCCGCTGCTGCTGTCCCACCGCACAATGAACTTGTTGCCGCCGCCCGGCATGTCCACAAACCCCTGCCACTCCAGCAGGCCTTGCCATGCGCCCAGGCGGGGCCTGCCGGGGGGCGTCGGCCGGGGGCGCAGCTTGAAGAAGCAGGCGTGCTGGAGGGTGTAGGAGCGGCCCTGCGTGGTGGCGGGCAGCGCGGGCAGGGCGGGGGTGGGAGCGAGCTTGCAGCAGAGGCGGGCAGGTGGGGCGGCCTGGGGGGCTGATTGACTGTCCATTCATCAAACGCATGTGCATGCAGCTCCTCCTCCACGTCATGCGGGGCTGCCAAAGCTTTGCGGGGCGCAGCACAGGGGTTTAACTCACCTGCAGCCAGCCGGAGGGCCCCACATCGTCGTACACACGGCAGCGCAGCAGCAGCCCGACGCCGGCGCCGCCGGGGAGCCGCACTGCGCAGGCGGGGTGGGCGGCCCGTGGTGTTGGCGGTTGGGAGGCAAGTGCGGATGCAGCTGCAGCACAGCAGAGCAAGCAATGCTGAACCCACCAAAGCAAGCAGGGGGCTCCTCCTGAACCCTTCAGCCAGCCCACCTGCGTTTCCTTCAAGAAAGCCGCCGCTGACCACGGTGCCAGGCATCCAGTCTGGCAGCATTGTAAAACTACTTGGGGGGCAGGATGGGGCAGGTTGTAGGCAGGGCAAGCCTGGCAGGGCAACGACGAGCGTTGCAGGGAGGCAGGCACCCAGGGATGCTGCCCCTGCCTGAGTGCTGAAGCAGCGCCGTGTTCTTGGCGAAGGGGTGCAGCACCCCACAAATTTGGCCGCTTCCAAACAATACGCACAGAAAGCCAGCCGAACAGCAGGGCGCCCCCCACCTGTTGAACTGCTGCCATTGAGAGACGCGCCAGGAGGTTGGGGACAGGAGGTCAGAGTCCTCTGGGGCTGATATGAGCTGGGCTCTGTAACTCTGCGGCCATGCAATGTTGTCGCCACACCTGCCCAGGAGATGAGAGGCCAGGGGAAGCGGTAGCATGCAGGCATGCCAGGAGGCGGTGTGACGGGGGGCGTAGCGGCTGGCATGCAAGGCGGTGCGCTCCTGCACAGGCACACCGCCTCGGGCGGGGAAGCACGCCAGGGTGCCCGCACACGGTGCTGTACAGGACAGGAAGCAGGGGAGCGGTGCCAAAAAAAAAACCTTGGTTACAAAAAATGAGGTTTTTGGCACGGGCAGGGCAGGGGCGCGCACCAGTGCTCCATGCCACGGTACAGGAAGCCGCCCTGCAGCAGTACTGGCACCGTGCCTGCGAGGGGCATGGGATTAGAGGAAACCAAGGGCTGTGAGCCAAGGGCTGTATGAGAGGCACGCACGCCCACCAACGTTGCCGCGCCTGACACAGGGGCAGGTTGTGGTGCAGCAGGGGCAGAGGGGCACAGCACTCATGGCCGCCCAGCATGCATCCGGGTGTGCCCCTCCAGAGCCTCACAGCTGCCTGTCAGCCTGAAGTCATTAATGACCGGACAGGCAGGCAGGCAGGATGGCAGGCACAATCAAGCTCCCCCCCAAAGCACCGCACCTGAGCCGAAGTGGCAGCCTGGCGGGGGGGTGAGCACCCGCGAGCGGTTCCAGGTGAAGCCGCCGTCGAGAGAGCGGGCGACGCTGACCGCATTGCTGCCGGCATCGGTGTCTGTCCCTATCAGGTACAGGGCGCCTGCAGGGCAGGGTGGGGGAGCGAAGTGGAGGGCAAGTGCTGAAGGGAGGGAGCCTTCGGGAGGGCGGTGGGCAGGTGGCCGCCTTGTGCCATGTGCCCCAGGGAGCAAACTGTGCCGCCGCGCTCTCCCGCAACGGGTCCCCACCTCCCCACCCGCCTCTGTGCAGCAGCAGCGTGCTCCAGAACTGGTCCTGCACCACGGCCCGGCGCTGCCAGCTGGCGCCGTCATCCTTGGAGGAAAGCACGGCGGTAGACTTGGGGCGGCCCCACAGCGGGAAGTGGTCCTGAGGGAGCGAGGGAGGGGAGCCAAAGGGGGGCTGAGAGGGAGGGAGGGCATGTTATCGGGCGGGGGTGCGAATAATGCGTGTCCGCCTCTACTTGTGAAGGACTTCCTGACAGGGAGGGGCCAGGCAGGGGGGGAAGTGCGGGGCAGGGAGAGCAGCGGCAGGCAGGGCGGGCAAGTACACAAGCCTGCTACGCCATCTGCCACGGCTGGCACTGCCGTCTGCTAGCAGCGGCACACCTGTTCCTGCCTGCTGTGCCACGCTGTGCCAGCTGGCACGGCACTCACATGTGACACCAGCAGGATGTCGGCATCCAGCCGCACGATGGAGGGGGAGCCAAGGTAGATGCCCGTGGCTGGGTCTGAATAGGCCACCTGCAGCCCCAACAAACAAAGGGATGGAGGGGGACGAATGGTGACGACAGGCAGCCCGGCCTCAGAATCAAATGGTATCCCAGAAAGATGTGTGTGGTTGCTTGGTAGGAGAAGGCCGCCTGGGTTGGCACGACAGGTGGGACAGGAACGAAGATGGGAGATGCATCAAGCCAGCAGACAAGGGCCTGAGGTTGAGTCGGAAGGAGCTGCTTGCAGAGGGCGGGCAGGCGGTCGGGCAGATGTGAGGGCAGGCAGGTGAGCAGGCAGGTATCTGTTGGGACGCTGTGGGTTCATGCAAGAGGAGGGTGCAGGTGATGGGCGCCGCAACAGCAGCTGCAGATTTGCTAGAGCGGCTTGCAAAGTGGTTGATGCACCAGCTGCCTGCAGGCAGCTGAGGTTTGCCAACACAGGCTCATTGGTGGGCTGGCTGGCCTCACCTGCTCCAGCCCCTGATTGTGCAGCTTGAAAGGCGGTGAGCGGGGCGGGCGTGGCGGCAGGCGCAGGTGGGCCGGGACGGGCGGCGCCCAGAAGATGGCCTTCTCTCCAGGGAGCTGCAAACAGCAGGCAAAAGGGTGTCTGTGTGTGCAGGTGCCTTAGAGCAGCTGGCAGCATGCGTGCAGCAAGGCACGAGGCCATGGTGCGGGCGGCCGGGCGGGGAGGCGGGCGGGAGGGGATGGGGACCACCCCGCCGCCCAGCAACCCATTACGCGCATAGACATCTCACCGGCTGAGTATAATTGAAAAGCTGCTCTGCAAAGACTCCCAGGCTCAGCAGCAAGACCGCCAAAACCCTGGCGGCGGTGGCTGCGCCCATCAGTGTCGGCGGCGCGTGCAGCAATGTCGGTGGTGATGTATATGGCGATCAGAAGACGGCCAAGCGAGGCCGGAAGGGGACTGCTAATATTTGGCGCCCTCCACGCATGCACCGGCCATCTTTCTCTCCTTATTACATTGCGCGGTTGAACGAGTGGTTGGCATAAACTCGCATCTCGCCTGCAGGCTCCCACGGCTAACCCGCCCAGCCACGCACCCCTGCCCAGCTGCGCGTCTCCTGGGCGTTGCGCCAACAATGCATCAGGCGCAGTGCACTGTGTTGATGGCAATTATCACAGCGGCGCGCAGCCGGCCGGCCGCTGCCCCAGCTCCCCACCGGCGGTGCATGCGGCTGGCGGTGGCGGCGCCGCCCCGGCGCCTTAGCAGCCAGACACACAGCTACGAGCCGGGAAGGCAGGGCGGCGGGCCGGCCCAGCAGCAACAGCGCAACCTGCCAGTCCCCATGACTGCACCGCAGCAGCAGGGAGCGCCTCCGCCGCCCCCACCTCCCCCGCCGCCGCCGCCACCGCCGCCGCCGCCACCTCAGCTCGGTGGAGTGCAGGTGCGTCGGCATGCCCGGCTGCTCTGTGCCCCATTGACCGTGCAGGAGCCCCTGGGGGGCAATGATGTCACAGCGATGCGGGTATGCAGCAAGAGGCGGTGCCACATCCGCTATGCTGCCTCGGCCTGCTGCTGCAGCTCAACCGGCGCAACCTCATCGCCGGCGGCGCCACGCTTGGCATGCTGGCGCTAGGCGTGCAGCTCAGGTGCGATTGGCTGCTATCTGATGTAAGATCCGACGTTAGAAGTGTCCTCTTGACTCGGCGCCACTTGCGTGTGCCTGTGGATGCCGACGCCTGCGTCCTGCCTGCGCGCCTCCGCCTGCAGCACGGGGCTCCGTTGCTGAATTCCTGTTCTCTGGCTCATTGCCAATCAAGTCCAGCTTCTCCCCACCACCACCTGTGCACTTTCGTCTGCATCCCACCTCTGCATTGCTGCCTGCCCTGGCAAAACCTCCTGGACCAAGGTGTCATCGACTTGGAATGTTGAATCCTGTGGATTTGTTGTTCCAACCCGCTGCCTGCAGCAAGGGCCTGCTGGCACGCATCCGCAGCCCCAAGGAGGAGCGGGAGCTGGCGGCGGTGGCCAGCAGGCTGGGAGTGAGCGGCGTGCTGCAAAAAGGTGGGCGAGGGGCGGCAGGAAGACTGGCAAATGGGGCCCAGCTGTCAGAGCTGCTGTCACGGCGCTGCTGCTGCCGCTGCTGCTGCTGCCTGCTGCAGCCACCCAGTACTCTGTGCATGGCCTTGCCCACCTGCCCATCCACCTGCTCGCCTTCCCACCCCAGTCCACCAAGCACCTGCCCGCCCGCCCTCCCTCTCGCCCTCCCCACCGCGCAGTCAGCCCGCTGATCGACCCGCAGACGGGGCGGGCCGCAGCGCTGCTGGTAGTGACCAGTGACGGCACGGTGCTGTACACAGTTGTGGACCAGCGGCAGCCCAGCCGGCTGCTGCTCAAGGATCGGGAGACAGAGCGAGTGTTTGCGCTGCAGGTACGCCGTTTGTGGGCGGGAGGCGGGGAGGGGAGCCGGGTGGCAGGGAGGCAGGCGGGTGGGCAGGGAGAACAGGGAGATGGGGCGCCTGTTTGTGCTGCATGCGCGTTGGGGTCGGGGGACAGGGGTGCGCGCGGTTGGAGCTTTGAGGCTGGCTGCAGATTGGAGCACAGCGTAGTGAGGAGAGCCCGGCGCCAGCCTGGACGGACGCCTTACAGTGTGTGCCTGCCTGCCTGCCTGCCTAGCCCACTCGTAACCCACTCCCATGTAACACCTCCTGTCTTGTTTCCCTCCCCCCTCCACCCTCTACTACAGACACGCGTGGACCGTGTGAACATCAACAACCAGGCAGCCATGGAGGTGCTGTTCAGCGGGGACGCGTGGGAGAAGCAGCTGCGGGAGGTGACGTCACGGCGGTGACGTGGCGTCGGCCCAGCAGCCGCGTGTGACCAAACGAGCGGCTGCCTCCTTATTCCCCTCCCTCCCGTGTTGCCCGTCTTGGGCGTGGCCCCACCCGGCCCTTGGGCCGCCTTGAAGACGTATGATGCGTGGGTAGGCGTACAGGGACGCTCTTTTAACCGCATGCGATGCGATCACACCCGTTTTATGTAATTATGGATGCACAAGCAGTGTGCGACACCAGCTGAATTGAATACGCAGTAGCAGGGTGGCTGAGGCAGGGTGGCTCAGGAGGGTTGTGCACTTGAGGAACACGCAGTGAGGGGGGCTGAACGGCAGAAGAATACGTTGGAATGCAAACATAAACAATTGGAGGCCCGCTCGTGCCCTTGGGGCGCAACACCGTGTGAATCTCTCAGTAGCAGGCCTCCTCATCCGACCCCGGGCAGGCATCTGGCCGCCACTCGCTGTACTGCTGCCAGTTGTAGCCCTCCGGCAGCGGCACCACCCGCCGCAGCGTCCACTGCAGGGGGTGACGGGTGGGCAGGCGCAGCGGCGGGACACATTTGGCCCGGCAGCAGTACACCAGCGGGAGCCACCGTGGAGTGCAGCATCTGCCAAGCTTGGCCTTCCAAGCTGCCGCTGTGGTTGGCAGGCAGGCACGCTCACCCGCAACCCACCCTGCCCGACATCATAACGCCCCGGGCCTCCAGCCAGCGTCGTCCCACCAAACCATCGTCCACCAACGCACATGCTCGATTGCCACCACCAACACCATCAGTCTGCCCTCACCACCCGCCTGCCCCGCAGCTCAGTCTCCCATAAATTGCTCCACCCCACCCTGCCACCCGTGCACAGCACAATGTGTGTCACCTGCCAAGCCAATGTGAAAGTCAGGGGCTGGCGGCAGACACATGTGCATTACCTGCTCCGCCACGAGGTCTGGATCGCTGTAGGATGGGTAGCGCTTCAGGCTGCCGGCCGTCACGCCGCAGCGCCGGAAGTAGGCCTGCAGGGTGCCGGCCACGTAGTCCTGCAGGGGGGGAGGGAAGCACGCATGGCAGGTGTGAAGGTAAGCAAGCAGGCAACTGCACCACGTGGCCACACACAGGCGCACAATACCACGGGGCCTGGCTGGCTGAACCCTCCCTGCTGCTCCACCCCGGTGAATCCCCACCTGCCAAACAACAGCTGCTCCCCGCCACGCGCAATGCGCCAGGGGAGAGCGGCCGCGCCGCCCGCCCGTCCCCTGACCCCACGTCCCCAGCCCGACCCCACCCCACCCCACCAGACCAGCACCCCACCCTTCCACCCCACCTGCACCCTCCTGCCCACCCCCCCGAACCCTGCACCTCCCACCTGGCTGAACCCCTCCCTCAACCCTGCACCCTCCTGCCTGGTCAGGCCTTGAATCCCTGCACCCTCCTCTCGCCCACCTGGCTGAACCCCTCCTCCAGCTCCAGCGCTGTGCTGCTGCGCAGCGTGGCGGGGGACTGCAGCCAGTACTTGAGGAAAGCCGGTTCGCCGCGGCTCCACACCAGGTGGTTCTGCAGGCAGCGAGGGCGCGGGCACCCAGGGGAGGAAGATAGAGGCAGGGGAGAGGGTCAGGACGGGGTGCACACACAGCAGGTTGCCCAAGCAAGGGGCCGTGCAGGAAGAGGAGCGGGTCACAATGGGCGCCAGCGCAGGGATGCGGCCCGCAGATGAGCACAGGGGGCCACACACGGCTGCCAGATCGGGGCGCGCGCTCACTCGCTCCTCGTTTTTCGAGGCGCCAAAGAAAGCAAAGGAGGCAGAGGCGAAGAGGCCTGCGGCCGGGCAGGCAGGCGGGCAGGCGGCGGGCGCTGTAAGACGGCAGTCAACAGCAGCAGCAGAAGTTGAGTGGGCACCTCGTATTCGTCGAGGGAGAGGCCAAACTGCTGGCAGGTGACGCCGGCTAGGAGGCCTGCACATGGTTCATGTAGTAATCAACAGTCGTGGTAACGCTGTATGCAACACCCTGCCCGGCAGCCAGACATGCAGGCTGCTCCTGCCAGGGCGGAGCGCAGACAAGCAACAGAGCCGGTGGAAAGAAGTGAGCCTGCAGGCGTCCCCGCACACAAGACTGGGCTGCCCCACCCCAACTCAACCAGGCAACCAGGGCTGCCTCCCACGCCCCACAACTTGTCCATTCAGCCGTGCACAGCCGTTTTCACACTCGCTCACCCTTGGAGGTGAACCAAGCCAGCAGCGCCTGGGCACCCGCCCTCACAGCATCCAGCTCCGGGCTCGCGCTGCGCACGGCAGCCAGCGCTGCCTGCGCCGCGCTGTCCTCGCTGCGCGCGCTGGCTGCCAGGTCAGCCTCAATGTGCTGCAGGATCACCACGCCAGCCCCCACCCGCAGCGCATCGGCCGCTGTGAGCCGCGGACCAGCGTTGCCGTCGCGCACCGCCGCCTGCTGGGTGCGTGCACGGTACGCAGCTGCTGCCGCCCGCAGCTGCTCCTCCTGGGTCCCCCCTGCCAGCCCGCTGCCGCCGCTGCCGGGAAGCAGCGCAGCCTGTCCCGCCAGGCTGTCCTGCCACGCCTGCTCCGCCGCCCGCAGCTGCATCTCTGGGGACCCAGCGTGCATGCGCTCCCAGCCAGACAGGGCGGTTGAGCTGGCGCCAGGTGGCGCCACGCTAGCGCCCAGCTGGCGGGCCAGCGCCTTGAACTGGCAATACGACAAAAAGTCGAACCATGCACGGTCGGACAATGCGGCGCCGGTGCTCCCTGCCTCGCCGCACTGCCCGCAGGCGCCCGTCTTTTTAAAGTACGGCAGCTCCTGCTGGTACACTGACTCATAGTCCCGCTGGTACTGCGACTCGTTCAACCCAGGTAGCTGCGGGAGGGCCAGGGCTGCCGCTGCCGCTGCCGCCCCGCCGGCACCGCCGCCGCCGCTGCTGCCGCTGCTGCTGCCGCCAGGCGCCGCCTTCAGGGCTTGCAGCGGCGCCGCCAGCAGCACGTCCGCCAGGCTGGCGTCTAATGAGATGCTGGCAGCGGCTGCTGCTGCCTCCCGGCTGCTGGCCTCTAGCGCCGCTTGTTGTGCACCGGTGGCCTCGGAGAGGGCGTCGGCTGCTTTCCGGCCAAGAAACTCTGCCTCCTGCCGCCACAGCCCAGCCTCGCCTTTCAGAGAATCTAGCAAGGCACCGGGGCCCCAGGCCAGGGTGGCGACAGACAGGAGGGTGGTGCGCCTGCAGCAAAGGGAGGCAGCAATGAGGAGGTCACAGCGGCGGCCAGGTCGCGGGCAGTGTGGCGGCAGCCTGACGGGCGGGCGGGCGGGCGGGCGGGCGGGGTGAAGGAAGCGCAGCGGCTCAGTGCGGAGGTATCGCGCGTCAATACAACTTACCGGCTCGTTTTCGCTGTGGGCTGCTGTGGCGGCTGGCTGCCTTGCCTGGGCGCGGCCGGCACCGATGGCCCGGCCGGCACCTGTGTTGGACCTGCCACCCGCCCCGGCTGCATGTCCAGGCCGATCAACGCTTGAAATACTGGCGAGCCGCTGGTGCAGCGCAATGCTGCCTGGCGTGCTGTGGCGGCGCATGCTGTGGCGGAGCGTCGTGGGCGGCAACAACATGGCGGCGGGGCAGGTACTTCCCGGCACACGATAACACTGCATGCAGTCAGTTCCCACAGAGCACAGCTGTTAGTAAGCCAGTGGGTCTTGAGCTGCAAGGAGCTGGGTGCCTCCATCTGGGTGCATCCACGAGGGGCTGCCCCAACGGCCACAGCAGGCTCAGCCGACCGCGTCGGCCACAGCAGCTAGCGCCGAGTGCTGCTCGGAGGGTTTGCGCTTCAAAACTTCAGAACATGCAAGAACGTGTCACTGTCACTGATGTCCTGGCCATGCAAGCCCCTCGCTGTCCTCTGGGGCACTGCCTGCGCAGGCGCTGTGGCGCTAGCAGGCGCTGCATTCTGTTTGTATTGTGTCACATGAGGAAGGAGGACCACTGAAGCGTATGACAAGGAATGGAAAGATTGCACCAGCAAGAACAAAGCAGGAGTGGATGGTCCGAATCTGGAGACAGGCAGCAGCCACGTGTACATCTACAAGCCAGGGGCAGGCCAAGCTACACCGCCAGCAGCATGTGGATGATGTCGGCAGGGAGGTGCACCTGCATGCGCTGCTGCACGCGTGGCAGGCACAGCAGCAGCGTGTGCAGCCGGGCCCTGTCAGCCGGTGGCAGGCGGCGCATGATTGCCCGCACCTGCGCCTCCCTGACGCTGTCGGGCAGCGCCAGCGCAGCGGGCAGGGCACGGCCCAGGCCGGGGCAGGGGATGGGCACCTGCTCCCACACCTCAGCGCTCAGCGGGGCATGCACAGCAACGAGGTCAGCAAAGATGGGCCGGTACTTGGGAGCGGAGCTGGAAGACAGGATGACATCCTTGATGGCTGTGGCGGCTACAGATGCTGGCTGCCAGAAGGGTGGGCAGCACTCCCAAGTTCAAATGCATAACGGCTAAGCCCAGCGGCGTCCATCCATCCTTGCTGCGCACCGAGGCGGCTGCCGGCTCGAAGTCCAGCAGCAGCTGAATCACGTGCCGGCCGCCGCCCGCCGCGTGATGCAGCAGAGTGTTGCCGCCAGCGTCCAAGGCAAGGGCCAAAGTGGGTGCCGCCTCCAGAATCATCCTCAGCGCTCCAGCCTGCCCATGCTGTGCCACAAAGTGAGCTACGGTGCGGCCGTGAGTGAGTTGAATGGACGGGTCGCAGCCCTCAGAGCTGAGGTGCCGCTGCACAGCAGCTGTGTCCCCACTGATAGCTGCGTTGCAAAGCCTCACTCCCCCCCGGTAGGTGGCATCGCTGCGCACGCGCAGGATAACAGAGTGGTGCTCCAGCGTACGCTGCAGGGTCGCTGCCCTCAGCCTGCAGTAGATGCATGGTGGTTGGGAAACCAGCTCAGGGTCACCGGTTTGGGTGCAGATGCATTGGGTGACTGGGTCCCCACACTGGGCACACGGTTGCCCCTGAAGCACGCCTGCGCGTTGCATGACTCATCAATGGGGCAAACAGCAAGCTGGGTGCTGTGTACAGCAGCCAGCCCTGCTGTTGGGTGCTGGCTACATACGCTTCCAGCAAGTTGGGTGCTGCGCCACGCCAGCCTGACATCCCAGCCAGATGGGCGGCATGCATATGCTGCCAAGAGAAGGCGCCGAGACTCTGCAGCACCACTGCAGCCTAAGCTTACTTGCAGTAAACATGTTGAGCTACGTAGGCTACTAGCAGTTGAAGTGTGAACAAAGTAGGCAAACTGTACATGAAGAGCGCCAGGCAGACGATGAAGCCTGCAGGGGCGGGGGGAGGGAGTTGCTGAGCTTTGCCTGCTTGCCGAAGTATGAGCACAGGCTGCCACCTTCAGTGTGGGGACTTACTGGCATCCACCGCTTTGACCATTGCAGGGCATGCCGGGTCGCCTGGCACAATGCCCAGGAGCTTGGGCCAGATCATCGCCAGCAGAACTACAGAAATGATGTTTAGCTGAAGAATACCATACAGTGTGGCATAGTCCTGCAAGGTTATGTGCAGTGCATCACGGCGCTTGTGGTCAGAAGCTGCATTAAGGAGCAAGTCAGCAAGTGGCGCAGGCAGGGGGCGAAGCAGCGGGGGGTTGCAGGGGGCGGCGGCGGCGGCGACAGCGGGGGGTTCCAGGCGGCGCGCTGCAGGCAGCAGCGGTTGCAAGTGAAGCGGCATAGGCACTCACCAGCTGCAGCGCTGCCATCTTGACGGCTCCAAGCTTGCAGACTGCCGTGCGGGCCGCTATATGCGATCAAGAGGTTCGAAGTTTTGGCCTAAAGGGCCCCCCACAGGTGTAGGCCGACGATACTGTTCACAGTGCGTTTGATGAGCCAAGATAATGATGGCTCATCATCGTTCAGCCTTATAAGGCTGAACGCAGCCGCATGGCTTATTCAAATGAGCCCGCGCTTTCCAGCCGAGTGAGCTTGCATGAGCCTTCACCAACCAGCCGCAAATCCGGTTTCGTGCCTCGGATCTTAACCTGGAAGCTGCTAACTGCAAAGGGAAAGAACAGAGGCCCCCTGTGTATAGAGGTGCCACAAGTCGCCAGGCCCGCCGCCACCGCCGCCGTCGCTGCCGCAGCGCCGCAGCGCCGCACGGGCGCATTTTCTGGTGATGTGGTGGGAACGGTCCAGCGGGGCACACCATAGGAGACTGTAGCTGCCTGACCACACGGTGACAACCTGTCACAGCACCTGCCCAGCTGCCTGGACTTGTCCTGCCTTTACGGAGGCATGAGCCTTGCACTGGCGCTCTGCATCCCAGGCGGCTATGGCGGCCACCGTGTAGAAACCTGCGCCCCATTAAGCAGCCACAGTGCCTGGTGGACTTCTTGTGCCTGGTCTTACTGCTGGATTTTGATGAGCTTGGGTATACACATATGAATCACAATAACAAGCTCCCAACTCCTCTTCGCGCTGGGTCAGACTCCCATCTGGGCAGAGAGCTGGGATGCGCAGCTGCTATGCAGGAGAACGGCAAGTTCAGTGTGCGGGGAGTAGCAGGGGGCTGGGGTGGGTGGGTTGGTGGGCGCTAGCAGGCAGGCAGGCTGACTATGCGATGCGCTCTCTCCACATGCCCTGCCTCTCACCCGTCCCCTGTCCCCCGACTCTGCCTCGGTTGCCGTCGCCCGCTGCTTCTCGCGCTGCGCCAGCGGCGAGATCCCTGCCGTGCATGCCTACGCCGCCTCATCTGCGGCGGCGCACACAGTGGAGCACCTGTGCAGCGGCAGCAGCAGCAATTGGCCCAGCGTGACTGCCAACGCCGCCCCTGCCGCTGCCCTGCCCCTCCTGGGCATCTGGCTGCAGCGGCTCGTCACCCAGAGCATGGCTGCACTTGCAGAGGCAGGCTTCGTGATCCCCAGCCCAAACACTTCCGCCGCCACCGCCGCCACCGAGCACGTTGGCAGAGGAGCTGGTGCCCCGCGCCGCGGCAGCCGCTGCGCCGCCCACGTCGCCCTACCTGTCCCCAGCCTGTCGCATGGGCACTTGCGCCGCGTTCCTGGGTGCCATCCAACGAAGTGCCAGCCGGCCACCCCTGCAGCTGCCCCACGCCGGCATGCTGGGGCAGCAACAGTGGGCCGTGGGCGCACATGGTGGGTACTCTCAAACACAAGAATTATGGCACTTCATGTAGTTGGCTTCACTGTGGGACGCAGCAAAGGGGCGATTGAGGGGTTCAAGGAGCAGCAGCAGGTGCCAGAGCTGGCGGGCCCTGTGCTAAATGCTGGGCAGTTCCTGTCAGATGCAGGCACACTGTCGTTGTGAAGGCAACTCTGCGGCAGCCTGGCGCACGGCCTTCGTCAGTGTCCCGCCCCGCAAGGAAGGCTGCTGCACATACCCGCCCACCCCGCCTCGTGCCACTGCCACCCCAGGCATTCACCCCTGGATGTCCGCCCGGCCTTCCCGCTGCAGCGCGCCCACCACCCTGCGCCATGTGGCCATGGCCACGGTTGTACCGGGCTCGGGCCTCTTGACCAGCAGGGCGGCAGCGGAGGCTTGCTCCTTGGCCTCCACGCTGAGCAGGATCACCGTCGCTGTGCAGAGGACGGGGGAGGGGCAAAGGAATGAGGCAATGCGGGTGATGGGGGCGAATGCTGGGGCTGGCAAGGAGGGTGGCAGGCACAATTGCTGCGCGCACTCAACACGCTGCATCGGTACATCCAACCTGGCCCGCTCGTACAGCTCGCACTCATCCCATGAGCCGCCTTTCTTTAATCCTTACACTCGCGCATTGACTACATACATACAAAGCCTTCCTGGCACCCTCGCACTCACTCAGTCCCCACTTCCACACAGCGCTCCCCAGCGCTCCCACTTCCCTCCCTTCTGTTGAAGCACACAGGCAGCGCAGCACGACTCACGGGATGTGCATCACTGAGCAGGTTGCCGTGCCAGTGTCCTTCCAGCGCGAGAAGAAGGTGATGCGGCCAGCAAACCCCTCCTGCATGGCAGGCAGGCACCGGGTGCGGTGGGAGAAGAGAGCTTGTAAACACGTGAGGAGTCTGGGGGGCAGGAGGGGGCGCCCCCGCATACGGCGGGGGGCTGCAGTGCTGTTTGCATCGCACGCTCGTAGCTCACTGCACCAGCCAAAGCTGCCGCCTGCCGTGGCCATGCGGCCACCCTGGGTGTGAGGTGAGGCCCCACAGTCCGCAGCTGAGCTATGCCCCAGGTGCACCCATCCCAGGACCCACCTGTGTGAGCAGGGGCGTGCCGCCAGGCGCACTCTTGTCGACGTCAAACACCAGCTGTGTGCAGAGCCCGCCGGGCACGGCGCGCTTCACCATGTCCACAGTGTGCACCTGCAGAGGCAGGTGGCAGGCGTGCGGGCCGGGCGGTTACGCGCCGGGAGTCTGCCTCACTGCAAGCCCGGCACTGCGTGGGCCCAGCGCAACCCAATTGGCAGTTATGCTCGGCGGTGGCTTGAATGGGGAGGCGGTGGGTGGCCCAGACCACGTCTGCGCGGCTTCGCATGCATCAGTGCGCTCACCATCCCCGCCCCTCCCTGCCCCCAGCGTGCACTCCCTCACCAAGCCAGTGGCTGTGCACCCCGAAATGATGTCGTGGGTGACCTTGACGTCAGATCCTGGGATGTCGGCACCAAACCTGAACACCTCGGCGGCGCGCGGGCTCCTGGGGGTGTTGATGCTGAAGAATGTCTCCTCCATGCGCAGCTGGTCGCCCGAGCTCTGCGGTCAAGGCGGTGCAAGCAGGCGGGCAAGCAGGGTGTTGCAAGGCATGAGGGAACATAAGGAGCGTTAAACAGCCTTCACACAGGGAGCAGTGACTGCAGGGAGCAGTGTGAGGGTGTTGCACGTCCGCTTAAGGAACATCGATGTGTAGCAGAGGAGGTGAGGTGCGCTGAGGGAGACGAGCAGGCACTGTCCAGGCACGACAGCAGCTGGACGGCGGCTCTCAAGCCACCCACCCGGGCTGCCCATCCACTGCCGCTGAAAACATCGCGTGTAGCAAGGGAGGCGAGGTGTAGGGAGGGAGACGAGCGGGCACTGCGCAGGGAGCATCTAGAGGGCGGCTCAACCCACTACTACCCGCCCTGCCCCTCCACTGCCTCGGCCTCATTTCCAGCCAAGCAAGCCATAACTCACCTGGGTCCACTTCACATCCTTCTTGGGCGACGCACTCACGGTCTGCAGGCAGCGGCGGGGTGTGGCGCTTGGGGTGTGGGTTTAACTGGCTCATGGGCAAGCAGTCGCAGGACTGAGGTGCCAGATGGCATGCAGGCCAGCCAGTCTCTGCATATCCTTGTCCCAGGCTCTCAGGAAGCAGCCCCTCACTACCCCACCACCCTTCCTCACCGCTGCCTGTGCTGCCATGCGCAGCAGGCTGGCTGGCACGTAGCGCTTGTCGCCCACCCCTCCCAGCACCACCACCTCAGGCCCGTCCACCCCCAGCGACATGATGGTCTCGTGCAGCTGCATGCCGCATAGGTGTCCCCCCTGGCCCGCGCCGCCCCGGCCAGCCGCCGCCTCCTCCTCCTCTGCACCAAACACAGGCACGCCAGGAAGCAGGCTCCGCTCGCGCCCCACGCCTGCATGGGCGCCTGCCTGGCGCCGTGCGGGTGTGCGGTATGAGTCGTTGCGGCTGGAAGCTGCGCCGCTGCCGCTGCCTTGGCTGCGTCCTCTGCCACTGCCTCGGCCTCTGCCGCTGCAACTGGCCTCTATGACGCCGCTGCCGGGAGCAGTAGTGCCTGTGCCTGCACCCTTGTCAGAGCCCACAGCGCTCTGGCGCGACAGCACGCCATGAAAGTAACCCATGGCCCCTTGCAAACCCTGCATGCAAGGGTTGCATGAAGCCAGATCAGGACCCCAGGAGTCGCTCCCACACAGCTTGTCGGTGGCCATGCGCTCGGAGCGGCAACGCTTACCGTGTCTGGGGTGAGCGGCCCCTGGCAGCCGACATTCGTCTGCATGCAGAAGCACACAGGGCAAGTATTGATGGCATGTAGCAAAGCTGGATTGCAGCGAATTGCCGAGAAACCGCTCGGCAGTGCAGCACTCGACAGTGCAACCCCTACAGGCAAGGCGCAAGGCCCCCCCGCCTGTGCGCCCGCCGTGCCCGCCGCCCGCTGGACCCTGCCTTGTCCCCCAGCACCTGCAGGCCCACGCGCTGCCCCAACATCTCGTCGAGCTGGTCGGTGATGGACAGGTCCTGCAGCAAGTCGAGTTCAGTGGCCGTAAACTTGTTCGCCATCGATCACTGCTGCCTGAGAGACGGGGGCTGGCACAGAAGCAAGCTGGGCTACAAGAGGAAGCCCTCCCAAGAGATCACAGTAGGCCAGAATGGAACAACAGGCCAGGGTTGCCAAGAAGGCCGGCCAGCTGGCATAATTGGAATCTAAGGGTTCTCCTCAGCTTGGTCCTCATCCGCTGAGTAGGCCTGCAGGCTGCTGAGCCAACGGCAGTGCCAGAATGAAGAAGAAGCTGCAGAAGGGGCTGCAGAGCCTCACGGCCGGCGGTCAGAGGGCCACGGCAAAGGCGGAGGCCCAGCATGAGGCGGGGGGCATCGCCAAGGTGGGCCGCCTGCCAGCAGGGCCAGCAGGGCCAAGAGCCTCAGGGAGGTGTGGGCTTCCGGGCGGCGCCTGCCCGCCTCCGCCGCCGCTGCCGCCGCTGCTTGTTTGACGGCCGCTGCACTGATGCTGCTGCCTGGCAGCACCCACAAGACTCCCAAAGGCTGGCTTGCAACCCACCCTCTGCCTGCCGCTCTGTTCAGCAGGCGGCCAAGCAGGAGGAGGCAGCGCACCGTGCTCCGCTGGTGAAGACGCCATCCCCGCCCTCCAGGTGTTTGTGCCCACCTCGGGCGCTGCGGCCGAGCAGGAGCGGGAGTACTGCAGCCTGTTCAAGGTGGGTGCACCCCATTTTGCCCCCAGTGCTTGCCCATTGCCCACCAACGGCCGCGCGCATGCCTGCTCCTGTGGCGCACTACGAAACACGCGCCGCCCAGCGCTTCCCGCCGCTCCCTCCGGCGCGCCCGGTCCCCGGGCCTGATGTGCCCGCTCGCCTCCCCCGCCCCTCCCCCTCCCGCTATACAGGCGCTGGAGCAGGAGGTGCACGCCGCGATGGACACCCTGGACGGCCAGCAGGGTCCCGAGCCCCAGCAGAGCGTGGAGCGCAAGGGCAACGCCGTGCTGGACCTTCTGCGCCCACTCAACGGGGCCGCGCCGCCCAACCACATCCACCACACCCGCGTCATCCAGGTGGCGCGCAGGCAGCTGGACAAACGCGACCCCACGACCACCATCAACCTGTGCTGGTGAGCTGAGGGGGAGCGGTGGGGGGGTGCCTGCGGGAGTGGGCAGGTTGCATGCCGGCTGGCGCAGTCGAGCATGTTGGGCGGGAGTGGAGTCGTAGGGGGTGGGGGATACTGCCCAGTTGGGATGCAAGTCTGGGAGTGAATCGTATCGATGCGCGTGAATGGTATCGAAGCACGGTGGGTGGTGGATGGTGGCCAGGTGGCTGGGTGCTGGCGTGGCATGTGGCGATGCCCTGAGGGGGGATTGTTTTGGGCGCCTGCCTGGGCAGCACCCGCGTGGTGCCAAGGAGTGGCAACCGTGTTTCGCCCACGCCTCCCCTCGTGCCCTCGACCCGCCATCTAGCTGGTGGCCACCCACTCCCCGCTGTTCCCCGCTGCCTCCTTCATGCCGCCTCCCGCCCGCCCCCGCTTTCTCTCTCCCCATGCAGCGCCAAGGTGCTGTCCAGCATGGCCAACGGCACCCTCACCTACTCCGTCGTCAGCACGCTGCTGACGCTGCTGCATGCACAGATCTGCGCGGCTGCGGAGCAGACAGCGGCGGCGGCAGCGGCAGCAGCGGGCTCACCGCTCACCGAGCTGCCCGACCTGGCAGCCAACAACCAGCAGGAGCTGGCTGCGCTGGGCCGCAGGGCCCGCGAGCACACCGTGGCAAACGCGCTCAGCACCCGCAAGCAGCTGGGGCAGCAAGAAGGTGAGGGGCGGCCGGGTGGGGTGGGGAAGAGTGACGGCAATGTGAGTGTAGCAAGCGGTTGGCAGGAGACTGGGGGCAGACGCGATATGTGTGCCCAGTACGCATTCAGGTTGCGCTGCACAAAGGTGGCACCTGGGTTGGTGGCGGGGCAAGGGGCGGGACTGGCATCGTTCGGCTGGAGGCGCCTGTGTGGGTCGGTACGGTGGTCGACCGGATGGTGGGTGCGGGCGCGCCCCAGCTTCTCTGCATCAAGCCACGCGTCTGGTGTGCCCCAAGTGCCAACGAGGCACCACCAGCATGCCTCCCTCCTGCCCTGCACTCACGCTGATCGGCTGTCGCCCCGCCCTGTCCGCCCGGCTGCCGCAGTTGTGTACAAGCGCACAATTGGCACGCCTGCGATGTCGCATGACCTGACCACGGCGCTGTCCAGGATTCAGGAGGAGGAGCAGGAGGACAAGATTGCTGCTGTGCTCATCCGCTGTGCACAGGTGAGGTTGGTGGGCGGGGGTGGGGGTGCGTGCGCATCATTTGGGAGTCGCATTTGCAAAGGTGCTTTGATAAGCTGTCAACCCGGTATGCTGCCTGGACCTTTGAATACAGGTGACATGTGGGGGCAGAGGGGCTTGGTGTCTTCAGCAATTGTTGGAGGTACTGGAGCTTTTCACCAACGAATGACGCATAAGAGAGGGCTCCGGTTACCAGCATCCCTCCCCTGAATACCCACCCCTGCGCACGCGGGCTGCACCCATCTACGACCTGTGCCTCCTCCCTCCTGGAAGTGTGGCATCCCAGTGTGGGCCTGGGCTGCTGAGGCCAGCAACTTTCTGCTTGGGCGGCCCCACGACCACCCGCTGCATGTTGACCCCCCTACACCCGCCCCCTCCCTGCCTCCCACCGCGCCCCTCCCCCCAGGAGCTGCGCGCGGTGCCCTTGGTCCTGTGGGACCACCGGCTGAAGTACAAGATGGAGCTGCACACCCGGATAGGGCTGCTGGGCGGGCACGAGGGACAGCTGGCCCCCGGGTTCAATGAGAAGCTGAGGGAGCTGGCGGAAGCTGCCGGGCAGCTGGTGTGGTTGGATGAGATGATGCGCCGCTGGGGCGCGGCCCTGCCGGCGGTGCCGCCGCCAGCCACGGCGGGCCGTCTCACGCGGCAGGCGGCGGTCAAGGCGGCCAAGGCGGCTCCCAAGGCGCAGGAGGAGCCAGGCAAGTGGGGCAGGGAGCGAGAGCGGGCCAGGGTGCAGGAGCAGTGGGCAGGTGTCCCCTTGTGGCTGCCAGCTGGCAGCCGTGGTTGCTTGCTGGTGCAGTGCCGCCCGCGCTGCCACACAAGTGCCCAAACACATGCCACAGCATGCCCCCTACTCCTGCAGTCCTGCCTGCCCAGGCCGCTGGTGGGCCCGCAACGAGTGGTATCCACACCCTTCCCCGGCCCGCCCCCCACACCCCCTCTTCCCCCTCTGTTCTCCCCGGCTGCAGGCGAGCGCCCCCTGATGCAGCTGCATGCCGCTGTGGTGCGCATGCTTGCGCCCTTCTCCGCCACCATGGCCAGCCAAGCCATGGCGGCCGCCAACAAGCAGGACAGCACGGAGCATGTGGTGCTGCAGGAGCCGGGCACAGGTGCGCACCCCTGTCTGGAGCGTGCTGTACGGGGCAGCGAGCGCTCGTGGCATGGACATGAGGAGGCACCTTAACGGCAGGCTGCAGCATCCACTGAACCTCATGCCCGCGCTGCCGACTTCATTTCCGGTGCCCGGCACTGCTCCTTCCTTTCCCCACTTCACAAGGCAGCCTGTGCCTCTCCACTTCCACCCCAGTCACGTCAACCGTCTGCCACCTGATCTTACCCTGCCGCCTGGGCCTGCTCGTCTCCCAACCTTCCAACTGCTGTCGCCTCGCTTCCTCTTCCTCCTGCACACCGTGCCGCCGCCTCATGCTCAACACCTCACTGGATGCCTCCGCCCCCAAGCTTCACCCCCCGCTCCCAGCCTGCCACGCTGCCTGCAGCGACCCGCTCAATCCTGGACGAGCGTGTGCTCCGGGCGCTAGAGGAGCTGCAGCGTGAAGTGGCGCAGCAGGACGCCGAGCTGCAGCGTGAAGTGGCGCAGCAGGACGCCATGCGCACTCGGCTGTCCCTGGCGCTGCTGAAGGAGCTGCGCGCCGCCAGGTGGGCAGGCAGGCGGGGGAGTCATTTGGGTGCGGGCGCTGGCTGGGGCGAGGCGGTCCAAGAGGGTTGCAGGGGGGTATGGCCATGTAGGGGGGCCACATGACAACGGCCAAGGGATTTGATGGAGCTTAGTAGGTGGGGCTGGAATGTAGGGCTCTTCAATCGTGGAATGAAGGGAGAAGGGCGCCGCTGGGACCTGATTAGGAAGGCGGGCTTGCAGGCTGATTCGCAGGGCGCTGGGAAGCAGGGTGTTGTTTTGAAGAGGATGGGAGGGAAGGTTGCATCACTGCACTTCTGGGGTTGCAAATTGGTTGTCTGGTGGCAGGTGCACACTTTAGCAGGGTTGGGTGGTTCCCAACCTCGAGCTCAGTGACAGGTGAGGGTGGGAAGAGCGGTGCTGCCTCCAATGCAGGCCCAGCCAACACGCAGATGTGCCCGCCTTCTCACGCCCTGTGGTGCGCAGGAGGCAGCAGCAGGAGGACGATGCGGATGGCGAGGAGGAGAGCGAGGAGGAGGAGGGGAGCGAGGAGGAGAGCGAGGAGGAGGAGGAGAGCGAGGGGGGCCTGCTGGGAGGGGCTGATCTGGAGGCCCTGCTGGGTGCGGACCTCAGCTCGGCGGAGGGGGTGACAGCCTTGATGAACCAGCTGTCTATGAAGGGCGGCCGCTGGCGCTGAGGCTGCTTGCGGCATTGAGGCAGCAGCCGGCGCCCAGCAGCAGCTGGCGGGCAGGGATGGCAACGGCGGGTGGTGCACCTTTGCCTACGGTGTTCTTGACGGCAGGTAGTGAGGCTAGTGGTTGCGCGGGTGCCGGCATGCAGACCGCCTTCCCATTGCGTCGCCCATACGACACTGCATGCCACTGTGAATGACATTTGTGAGTACTGCGCACCGCAAGCAGTGTGCGCCACAACTTGCTGAAAGCAAAGGAGTGGTGCACCACCTCGGTCAGCGGTGCCTGTGAGCACCTTCACACAAAGGCACAGCCCGGGAGATGCCCTCAGAGCAGAAACATACGGCACGGGCGCGTGGGAAGTGGCGGGATTGAAGGGCCACCGCGTATGCACTGGCAGCAGCATGTGTACTGCCACCTCGCTCCCCTCCGCGTGAGCACGTCCATCTGCAGGGACACTGAGGGTGGCATGCAGGCCGCGGCGGGAGCGCCTGTGCCCAATGCTGGCGGGGCGCAGCAGGCGCAGCAGCTGCGCATGCGGTGGCCAGCCCTCTCTCCCTCCTGGGCGCCTGGCTGCAGCGGCACGTCACCCAGAGTACGTCTGCATTGGCAGTGGCAAGCGTCGTGATCCCTAGCAATGCGACAGCAGTGCCGATGCCGAGGGTGTGGTGGCCCGCCAGGAGACACCGCTGCGCCGCCCACATCACCCCATGTGTCCCCAGCCCGCCGCATGGGCGCCTTCGCCACCATCCTGGCCGGATGCCGCCTGGTGCAGCACCTCCCAGCTATCCCCCGCGCCTGCCCCACGCCGGCACTGGGAATCCTGCAGCTGCTCAAGCTTACACGGCATGCTGTGGCAGCGCAGCAGAGGGCCATGTGCGCAGACGGCGGGTACTCTAAACACAAGAATTGAGATGACAACACTGCATGCAGTCTGCCGACGTGGGTCGCGCAGAGCAAAATGGGTGGAGATACTGCACTTCCTTGCGGCAAAGAGGCAGCAAGTTTGCTTGATGCACTCCAGATCAGGCGGCGGGGTGCGAGGCAGCAGCGGCAGCGGCGGCTCTCAGGCGGCGGCACTCCGGCTTGTGCGCCCTGCAGTGCGCCTTGCTGCACACAGTGCTGCAGTACCAGACGGTCCGGCACCTGCAGGAAGGTGCGTGGATGGGTGGGTGGGTGGGTGGGAGGCGGAGTTGTGCGCCAGGTGTTGCCGGAGCAAGGTGAGTGCAGGACAGGAATGACAGGGGGCATCTCCTCCTCCCCATCCCAAGGAGCACACCCAGCCAACTCACCTGCTGCAGCGGCGCAGGCGCTGGGTACTGCCACAGCCCTCAGCGGCACACATGACGGGCTCGACCTCAGGCGCAGCTCCCTCTGCAGCTGCCTCAACTGCTGCCGCCGGCGCTGCCGCTCCTGCAGGCATGGGCGCATGTATGCTGGGGCATGACAATGTGCAGGCAGCCAGGCAGGCGCGCCACGCAGGGGATGGATCCAGGCAGGAAGGCAGGCTGCGCAGGCAGGTGCCACGGGGGCAGTGAACCAATCACTCTCCACCTAATCTGTGCTACGCACAGAGAGCACCGCAGTTCTGACTATCCTCCTTCACGCCGCCACGCTTGCCACGTCAGCACATGTAAACCTCACCTGTGTCATGCGCCGGCACCAGGCGCCCCTCAGCCACGGCCCGCGCCCCTGCCTGGTAGGCGCTGCCAGGCCGGCCGGCAGCAAAGTCAGAAACCAGCATGTGCAGCCTGTCGCACCGCTGCAGCAGCGCACCCATGCCTGCAGAAGGTGGAACGGCCCCGTGTGGATGAGCTCGCCAGCATGGAGCACAGCCCGTATCTCCACACAGCCCGGCTGTTGAACTCCAGGCTGCTGATTCCACTGCCATGTTTCTGCCCCGCCCCCGTTACCAACTTGCCTTGCCCCTGCGGCAGCTGCGCATCCCAGCGCCCCGCCAGCGTGGCGGTCTGAGCCAGCGCAGGGAGGATGGCTGCCAGCTGGCCAATGCTGTCCTCAAACGCAGGGGCCAGCTGCTCATCGTGGGCGCGCAGCACGCCCAGCCAGCGGTGGATCTCCAGCTTGGGCACACACACAGTCTCCCAGGCTGACACAGCCAGGTCCAGCAGCGCCTGTGGGCATGGAAAGAAAGTAGGCCACAGGCAGAGGACAGCTTGACTCAGTGGAAGCATAGGCAGCAGAGGACTGCGGTGTTGCAGCTGGCCAAGACGGCACAGCATCCAACTCTCAAACCCATGTTCTCAAACACATGTTCTCAAACACGCAAAAGGGCTTCTGCCGCCTCTGCCCTATCCCCAGATCATGCTGGGCCTCCCCATCAGCAGGACCGCTGCAGGCATTCACTCCACCCTGCACAAGCTCGCCATGTGTGTGTTACAGTCACCCCGCATCGTAGGCCCTTGAGCACGCCTCACCGATGAGCCGTCAATGAGTGCAGCTGTAAGGCTGTGCAGCTGGCGCTCAGTCTGCTGCTGTGCCAGCAGCTCGCGCAGCACCGACAGCACAGCCGCCTGCGGCTCTGTCACCCTAAAGTCCGAGCGCTTGCGCTCCCAATTCCCAGCAGCCTCTGCTGGGAAGGTGGCAGCAGAGAGTGAGGCAACGTGCCAGCTTTGCTTGGCCACTTGACTGACGGCTTTTTCGTGAGCGCTTGGTTGCACGCAAAGCTGCTTACCCTGGCTGAACAGGGCCCCGGTCTCAAGTGTGGGAGCTACGAGCCTGGTTCACACGCCTGCACAACGTGCTTCATCAGCGCCCGTTCTGGCAAAGTATAACCTCGAGCACCACCAGCGCTCTTGGACATATGCAGTGCTCCCCAACTTCCCAACACCCTTCCTCCCCGCCTCCAGAATGCATGCCTCACCTGCCAGCGTCAACACCTGCCCAGCGATTCCGCGCGCCATTGGTGCGATGATGCTGTAGCAGGCGTCCTGCAGGTGTGCCATACCCGCTGCATCCACCTGTGCATAGCAGGAGCCAGGGTGCTGCACCGCTGCCGCCCCAGTGCACTGCGCCACCTGACTGAGCAGGCCCAGCGTCAGCCCCACAGCAGGCGTCACTGTGGCGGACATGGCCCGGCCGCCGACGGTAGCGGATACCAGCACGCCACTGAGGGGGGTGGAGGAAGCAGCGGGAGTGGAGTTGAACCCCCATCAGCGGTCTGGCTGCTTCCTGCACTCCCTCTTGCCACTCATGCACACCACCAGCCCCTCCGGCTGGACTCCTGGCTTGCCTGGTGCCTGCACAGCCCACCATCCAACCATGCACCCACCCATCCACTGGAGGCACCTGCATCGGTGGACGGTGTCATCTGGGGTGTTGGCATTCAGGTGCCGCGTCATCCATTCCAGCAGGCCGGTGTGGTGCACGAGGAAGGTGCCGTGCTCCCCGCCTCCCTCCTGCGCCTGCTCCGAAGGGTGCAGCACGTCGAGCAGGAGGCGCGCCACTTTCAATAGCAGCACCTTCTCGTTGTGAGGCAGCGCAGCGCAGGCCTCACCGCCCAGCACGCCCTCCAATTCACCCGTGAAGTCCTGCGCGGACAGCGGTGGGCGGGGAAGGCGAGCGGGCACGGTGGGGACGTGCGTGCTAGCAAGGGGCGGGGCAGGGGCACAGGGCGGCAACCGTGGCAATGCACCCACTACCCAGTCCAACACAGAACTCTCAGCATTGACATAGATGTGCCCTCTTAACCTTAGACTGGTGCACCCACCTCGTACCGCTCCACAAACTGAGTGTGGCGGCGGGCCAGCTCAGCAGGCGACGTCTTGAACAGTGCCAGGCAGTTGACCGCCGGCAGGTTCATCAGGCCGTGCACAGCTTCCACCATCTCATCCTGCGAGCAATAGAGGTTTGAAAAACAAACAAAGCTGGAGCAGGTGTGGGGTCTAGTAGGTGCTGCACGTGCCAGGCAGTAAGGCCGGCGGCGAGGCGGCGGCGACGGCAACCGTGGCACGACGGAAGTAACGGCGGCAAGACGGCCACTGCCCTGGCTGGAGGCCGCCACTGCCACTTGATAGACGTCGAGCTCTGCCTTCAGCCCACCTCGGCTAGGTCTGCTTCCTGCTGCCCCGCCTCGTTGGCCACCTCCCTGGCCGCTTCCTGGCGGCTCAGGCCGGCCAGGCTGCGCAGCTGGATCATGGCGCCTTGTGTTGTGAGGACAGATAGCCCTCGGCACAAGGGAGGGCACGGGGGTGAAGGGCGTGGGTGGAAAGCATCCACCTCTCTTCAGTGGCCTCTATAGCGTGCACCCAAGCGACCGCAGCGTCTGACCAATGCACAGCTGTGATGCTCATGGCGGCAGAGGATCGAGCACGTGAAGGGCGGCTGAGGCGGTGCAGGTGTGGCTGCCGCTGCACTGGGCAGTGCGGCACCGCCTCTGGCGTCCCAAATGTCACCCGATTCGTGCCCACTTGCATGCGGCACTCGCAGCGTGGGAAGCTGCGTGGGAGGCGGCACGAATGGAAGAGTTGGAGTTCCTTCTGGTGGCCCGCAGAGGACGCCAGCCATGCGCAGAGGGAGGCAAGCCTTGAAGTAACAGCAGCCGGCAGCAGGGCAGGGTGCCGCGGTTGGCGAGATACTGTGGTAATTTGGGGGCTGCAATGCAAAGCCTGCGCCTCCGAGGCGGCATAACGATGCGAGAGATGCAGTTAGGCAAAGTCCTCTGCAGAGTTCAAACAGTCGCCAACTCTGTCTGCATGCCTCAGAACCAGCGCAGCGCGCACAGCATACCGCCCTCGCGGGCAGTCCCTGCATGGGCACCCATCGGCCATGCACACACTGTGGCACCCTCCTGCCTGCCCACTGTCTGATATATTGAACGGTCATGAAAGCGCTACAATCCTTTGGGCAGTGGCATGCCACTCGCAACGTGCAGACCAGCAGGCACGGCTGCTGCATGGCAGGCACATAGCGGGCACTAGCGCCGCCAGTCCTCAAGTTGAACTCAACCCCAAATTTGAAGAGTGTGTAACTTGGCCAAGATTCCCTTGTT
>JAPTJF010000465.1:0-47887 GCA_029339195.1 Micractinium sp. NFX-FRZ | reverse complement strand
GGATGTGGCCAGCCGTCTCTCCACTGCCTGCCCCCTACATGACCGCATCAAATGCCATCAAGGCATCACTGAGGTATCCTGTAACGCAGCTGCAGCCACCCCGGCACGGCTACAAGCTCTCCGGCGCCTGCGGTGGACCTGGCCACAACTCTGAGTAGTGGCCAGGAGGCGGGCGGTGCCCAGGATGTGGCCAGCCGTCTCTCCACTGCCTGCCCCCTATGTGAACGCATCAAATGCCCATCAAGACATAACTGAGGTATCCTATAACGAAGCTGCAGCCACCCCGGCACGGCTACAAGCTCTCCGGCGCCTGTAATGGGCCTGGCCACAACCTTGAGTGGTGACCAGGAGGCGGGCGGGGCGCAGGATGTGGCCAGCCGTCTCTCCACTGTCTGCCCCCCACAGCCACCTTCTGTTTGGCCGACGCTTACCCTATGTAAACATGTAAGCGTCACAAATTCAGAACATGCGCCCTTTCGCTTAGTGCCATACACGGCAGATGCATGCATCAGCTCATTCATCACGTCTTCGCAACTCTCACTTGTTGCTGTGTCTTTTACACGGAGTGTCATGGACGACGTGAGCTCGTACTATTCACAGCTGCACGTCAGTAAAGAAACCCTCACCTGGCACCTCGGCAACTAGCGACATGGGTGGAGGGTGGTGGGGCATGTGGGCATGAGGCACGTGGGGAGCCTGAGCATACATTGCTACAGCGCTGGCGGCAGGCTGCGCATCTGCAAACTGCATGCCAGGCTGTGGCCCAGAGCTGGTGGAGTCAGTGCTCAAGGCACGGGTGTGTTGGATGCGCAGGCCATTGTTGGGGCCCATCCCAGGCTGGCCCGCCACTGGGGCTATTGCAGGGAACGATGGCCCGGCTTCAAAGGCTGCTGCCACTGGTGCTATGGGCTGAGTAGCTGGTGGTGCAGCAGAGCCTGCTGGCCCACTAGCAGAGGTGCTGCTGCCAGCGGCTGCTGCGTGGGCGCTCGGTTGCCACGCAGCCGGCCCGCCGATGCCAAAGCCGCCCGGCTGCGGCACCAGGCTTGCCGCTGGCGCAGACGACTGCATGCCGTAGCTGCCTGCCAGGGCGTAGCGTGACCCTACAGAGCCAGCAGCAATGCGGCCGCCAAACAACGGGGCTGCACCTCCAGGCGGCTGCGTTGGCGGCATGCCGCCGGCTCCGGGGGCTGCTGCTGGCGGCGCTTGTGACTGCCATGCGGTGGGGGGCGGTGCCACAGGCTGCACACAGGCAAGTGGAGGCCGCGATGAAGAACATCAAGAGGTGGGAGGTAAGTGGCACGCTAATGTGCGTGAGCCGACTTGTGTAGCCAACCAGCTTGCAACAGCCTGGTTTCCCAGCTCCACACAGCATTGAGCTGCGGCCACCTCCACCCAGCCGCTCCCTGTCGTCAAGCTATGTCGCCAAGCCATAACCCTGAAGCAATGCCCACATGCCGATATACTTGGCATTAGCACGCACCAACATCCTGCCCGTGTACTCTGTTCAACCAACAGGAATCGGACGCACGCACGGCACCCACGCACACTCATAAGCATCGCCTGATTGCGTACCTCTGGTGGCGGCGGCGGCTCCACACCACGCTCTCTCCACATCTTCAGCTCTTGGTCGTAGTAGAACACGTTTTCGGGCTCGCTGGGAGCAACAGCTGGAGGCGCAGGTGAGGTGCTACCCACCTTGGGCCTGCAGGGTGCGCAGGGGTGGTGGTTGGTGGGTGGTGGAGAAGGAGGGGTCAATGAGGAACTGAGGAGAGGCAGATGCAACGTCCCGCGGGGTGGCTACCTCCCAACAAGAAGCGGGGGCAAGGAAATGGCTGCCCGGAGGAATGCCATGTGCCGAGCGCTACGGCGATATCGATGCATGCAAACAAGCGTTGCCAGCCACCGAACTCAACCCAGCACCCCCATGAAAAGCACCTGAGCAGGCTGGTGATGCTGCTGACGCGGTGGAACAGGCTTGCGCCCTTCTTGCCAGCCTCATCCAGCAGTGCCGGCGGTGGGGGTGAGACACTGCCGCTGGCTGCTGCCACCGCTGATGAGGCGTCTGCCGCAGCGCCTAATGCCAGAAGGCTGCCGCTGCTCGCGGTGCGCTTGTGTGCCGCGTCCTGCGGGCCGGGAGGCAGAGCAGCGGGCAGCAACAACGTAGAGGGTCAACTAAAAGTAAGTCCCAGTCTGCAAGGCTGCCGCTGCCGGAGAGCAATGGCAATGAGCACTCTGTGCAAGCAATCCGCTAGCCCGGCTGCAGGCTCACCTTGCCGCCGTCCATGCTGCTGGTGCTAGGGTTGCGCGAGTGGCTGGGGCGACGCGAGTGGCGGCCAGCATCCGACCCTGCATAACAGTGTGGTGCATGCCTATCAGTAAGCATTTAAATTATCATGGGTGGCATGGCCTTGGCAGGTGTGTGCTGACAGCTGTTCCTGTAAGCCAGTCCGCACCAGTCATCTCCTGCTGGCGTGCAGCCACGTTCCAGTCCCGCCGTTCCAAAGCTGAGCTGCCCACTTGCCTGCCTCGCTACCGCCTCCGAGCATAGCGGTCAGCCCCCGGTCCAGCCACTTGCCCACGCTGCTGACCAGCGCCCCTGTGAAGCTGCTGCCCAACGACAGCTTCTGACCCTGCAGGCAGCGCCAGGGAGTGGCAGGGCACCACACATGTGTTTGGCGGCATGACTGCTGGCCTTGACTGGTGCCAACTGATGCTCGTGCAGGCGGCAGATGCATGCAGTTGGCAGGCCAGCGCCCCCCAGCCCTGTCATGCCTGGCAAGATGGCATCTCCCGCCACGCACCGTTGCGTACTGCTGCAAGCGGTCGGCCAGGTCAGCAGTGACCGCCCGGCACACCAGCAAGCCAGGAGGTACCTTGCCGCCCAGCGCCTGCAATTGAAGGGAGGGATGGGCACGTGAGGCATGGCAGGGAGGGGAGACAGCCTCCGACTCGGAGGAGGTGTGCACAGGTGGCTGGTCCTTCCTCTTGCCAGCTCACGTGGGCAGCGCAGAGCAGCAGATGCAGCGCCTGATTCCCTACTTACCATCAGACGTGGCCCCACTTCCCTGCACCACGGCATGCCCAACATGCCCTTCCCACCCAGAAAAAAGCACCCCACATTAGGCCCCACCTGCAGTGTTGCATTCATGCTCGAGCAGTAGGAGGAGGCCTGCTGCAGCAAGCCCAGCTCAGCCAGAGCATATGTATGCAGTAGCTTGTAGGGTACCACGGGAAGGTACTGGCCAGAGAGGGCGGTGTTGCCTGCAGCCAGGCGTGGCAGCAGATGCCAGATGCACGCGGGAGTTAGAGACTTGGAGACTTAGATGCACGGACATGAGCAGGAAACGAGCCCAACAAGTGAGTGGGTCGCAGGCTAAGGCGTGCCACATGGTGCACTGCAGACAGACATATTGTGAGGCCACACAGCCACGAAAACCTAGCATGGTCATGCTAGGAGGACGTGCGTATCAACAAAATGGCCACTCGCCCCCACGTGTGTCCCTGACTCACCCACAGTGCGGGACCAGGTGTACACCTCCGTCTGAAGGATAGACGCCAGCTGGCAGCAGGAGCGCGGGTTGCCCGGCGCGTCAACACCCAACAGAACAAGCGGTGCGCCACCGCCTGCCGGGGCTTGGCCAGCCGAGCTTTTGGTGCCGCTGCCAGGGCCGGGGACCGGTGGCAGCAGCTGACCGGGTACTGCGGCTGCCTCTGCGGCCGCAGCGCTTGCTGCCGCCAGCTCCCACGGCTGCAGCAGCGCCCCCGCCAGCACAAAGCATATGTGGGCGGGCAGCAGCTGGCCTGCCGCTAGCAGCCGGCTGCCAAGCTGCATCATGGCTGCCTCATCCCCAGGGGTGCGGTTGGCAGCCATAATAGCCAGGCAGCGGCGCCAGCTGGCAGAGCTGCCTGCTGTGGCGGAGGCTGTTGCGGCCGCAGCGGCAGGGTTGAAGACCCCTGGTGGCTGCCAGCCAGATGCTGAAGGCGACACAGCTGTCGCTGTGGCTGCCAGGTGGGGGGCAGCCGCAGCCGCACCAGCTGCCAGGGGCTTCTCTGCAGGTGTGCCACCTAGCAGGAGCAGCAGAGCCTGCAAGGGCGACCCCTCCGTGAGGCACTGATCAGCCAGGGCGGCTGCAGTCGCTGCAATGGCCGTCTCACCCAGCAGGCGCGACAGCAATAGCGCCACGGCCCACAGGTGATTGTCAAGAGCCACCCTGCAGGAGGGGAGGTGGAGGAGTTCGAGTTATGTCAGGGAACGGCAACCTGATACACAGTATTGGCCAGGCCGGCACACAGGCAGGGTACAATGCGCTCATTGCCCTGCTGCGCACCAAGCCCACACCCACGAACCCCAGCATGGCCCCACCTAAGTGCGTCGCCACGCCTGCCCTGCAACAACAGCTGCTGCACCTCGGCCGCAGCAGCCTCCGCAGCAGCGGGGGTGGCAGCCGTGATGGCAGGAAGCAGCAGCTGCTGCGAGTCGCTCCCCATGCCGCAGCCTTGCAGCAGCGCTGCCGACAGCTGTGCTTCTGGCAGCGAAGCAGGGTCCTGGTGCTTGCCGCTGCCTGCACCGCCGCTGCCGCCGAGGAAGCTGTATGGGGCGCTGCTGATGCGGCCCTGGTGCTGGGCGAGCACACGCAGCACCGACCACAGCGTGCGCTGTGCCTCTTCTCCTGCGCTGTCGCTGCCACCTGCTGCTGCTGTCGCTGCCACCGCATCTGCCTGTTCCGCACAGAACTTGGCAACCTGCAGGGCAAGAGCAAGCGGTTCGCCAGGCGCCGTGAGAAGGGCATTATAGGTCTTACAAACAGCATGTGACATGACATCTGCTATGCATATCCTGGCCCCGCCATGTGCATCAGATACAATGCGTTCCGAAACACAAATGGCAGGATAACAAGAGCAGGTGCAGACACCTGCATAGACCCTTTTCGTGCCCTGACAGTTCAGCGCATTGGCTGCACCTGCCCCGTGCCCACCTTGTCTTTGTTGGTGCCGCTGCTCAGCGGGCCAGGGAAGCTCTCCAGCACGCGCAGACCGGCCGACAGGCTGGTGGTGGGTGCGCCCGGGAGGGGCTGCAGCAGAGCGGCAGGCGTGCGTGCCAGAGGGAGCAACTGCAGCGAGCCTGCAGTGCAGCCAGGAAGTGGGGGGAAACGGTGCAGTGATGGGCATGACGGGGGCGATAAACAGGCAGCTTTGCATGCCTTCTGGCAGCGTAGTGATGTGAGCAGAAACCCGCGAGGAGACGTCCCTCTAGCAAAGCGCACAGATTGCCACACCCCTGACCCGCACTGCAATGGATTCTGCACACTGCCAGGCTGCAGCCCCTGCGCACCTGAAGGCGACACCAGAAGCAGGCGCCCACCAAAGAGCAGCTTGCCGAAGGCGGCAGGTGGGCGGCCGTGCAGGGGGTATGCCCCGCTGGCCCCACCGACGCCACTGGCACCGTAGGCAGCCGGGTACGCGTTGGCTGCACTCACGGCTGCCGTCACGGCCGCACCAACGGGATGGCTGTGAGGGAAGGTGGCAAAACCGCCGCCGTAGGGCACGGCAGCTGCAGGCGAGGGGTGCGCTGGGACCAGGGGCATGCTGCCTGTCAGGCCTTCGGCTGCAGGCTGTCCAGGTATGAAGGTCGTCGCGCGCACTGGAGGTGCAGGCGCTGCTGCATGGCTGGCCATGTATGGCTGGAAGACTGTAGCTGCCGGTGGATGCTGCGGTGCAGCAGAGGGCTGGTGAGCAGCAGGCTCATTCCCTGCTGCTGCACCAGGCGCCAGGAACGCAGGCTGGGAGGGCAGCACATTGGCTCCGGCTGATGCCTGCGCCGGCGCACTCGCTGGCTGCTCCCACTGTTGGCTGTCCTGAGGGACGTGCTCGCTGAAGGAGCTGAACTGCGTCACAGCTGCCGGCTGCCACGACTGCACATGCGGCTGCCACGGCTGCTGTGCTGGCGGCTGTTCAGGCTCTGGGGACGCTGCTGGCTGCCACTGCTGCACTGCAGGCTGCTCTACCACCTGCCACTCCTGCTCTATTGGCTGCTCTTCTGGCTGCCATTGCTGCTCTGGAGGCTGCTCTGCTGCCTGCCACTGCTGGACTGCAGGCTGCTCCGGCGCCTGCAAATGCTGCTCCGCCGGCAGATCTGCCAGCTGTTCTGCTGCCTGCCACTGCTGCTCTGCCGGCTGTTCCGTCACCTGCCACTGCGCCTCTGCCAGCTGCCACTGCTGCTGCTGCTCTGCCGGCTGCCATTGCTGCTGCTGCTGCACTGGTTGCGTTGCGTCAGCCTGTGGAGAAGGGTGCCAAGCTGGCTTCCCCGGCACCTGCGGCCATGATTCAGCTGGCGCCGAGCCCTCCTGGGGCACCGAGGCCTCTTCCTGCAAGGGCTGCTGCTCCTGATTCTGCTCCTGCTGCTGCCGCCAAGCACTTGGCTCCCAATCTGACGCAGGTGCATCCTGGGCGGAGGTGTCGAATGCCGCTGGCCCAGCTGCAGCCACCTGCGCCTGCTCCTCTGCAGCTTGGCCTTGCCACTGCTGCTGCCCCTGCTCCTGCGCTGCTGCAGCGGGCACCGCTTGCTCACCCTGTGCATCCTCAGCTGGCAGGCCAAAGCTGTATGCCCAGTCGCTGGCGGCGGTGTCACCAGCCTCCTGCGCCGGCTGCTGCATCCAATTGAGCTGTGCTGGTCCGGCATCGACCCGCTGGGCTGGCCCCACACCGACCTGGCCTCCATCCCAAGGCTGCGGCTGCAGTGGCGCTGACTGTTGCGGTGGCGCTGTCACTGCTAGCTCTGATGCTGTGGCGGGCACACCGGCAGCTGGGGCCCCATCAGGCATCGGGGGCAGCCTGGCTGGTGCAACCTCGGGGGCTGCAGATGCTGGCGCTGCGGATGACGGCTCGCTGCTGGGCTCTGCTGCAGCTGGCGCCTCGCCTGGCTGCCCGGGCACACCCTGCACTTGCTCTGCCGCCAAGTCCGCTGCCTGCTCTGCGGCCTGCTGCTCCTGTGGCCGGAGCAACTGCTCCTGCGGCTGTGCCTGCTGCTGCTCTGCCTCTGCCGCATGCTGGTCTGGCTGCCCCTCTGGACTGGCAGCAGCAGCTTGGCTGGGGTCCGCCTGGCTGTGCTGCTGCCACTGCTGCGCAGCGTCGTCCCACCAGTACAGCCAGCCGTCGGCCGCCTGGCACCAGCAGTTGCCTGCCTCGTCATACCACGTCACCGGCTGCAGGGAGGGTGGTTGAAAGGGAAGGGCAGGGCTCACGTGCGGGGAGCGATTGGGCAATGCAAGGCAGTGACGACAGCACAATCGGCCAGCGCAGACGTCAGCGTTCAGAGAGCTAACAGCAGGCTGCAATCAAGCACTCTCACCTCTGCCTGCTGCTGGCCATAGGCTCCAGGATCAGCAGCCTCTGGCGTGGCACCAGCAACCTGCTCAGCTGGCTCCCCGTTGGCATCACCGGCAGCGCCTCCTTCTGCGGGCTCAGTTGCTGGCAGCTGCTCCGTGGCCGCTGCTGCAGGCCCCACTGCAGCCGCGTTCAGGGGGCTGGCAGCTGCTGCCTTGCCTGTGGCTGCCCAGTTCTGCACGCCCTGCAGACAGGCAGGCCAGGGCAGACAGGGAAGGAAGTTGCCAAATGAGTGGATGCCACGGCATCAAAAGCTGAACTGGAAAGCAGCTGACCTACAGAAAAACGACAGGAGCACCACGAAACGTGCGACCACGGCGCCGTGCACTGCACGCTCCCTGGCAAGCGCTGCCATCCGCCGGCCTCCGTCGCTGCAAGCGCACCGCCCTGCCGCCTCACCTGGGCTGCAAGCCCCGCCATGTCTGCTGCTGAGCCTGCCATCCTCGGGGATTCGAGGTCCAGATACTCTTTGTGTGCCTGCGCCTGCGCCCCCGGCTGCCACGCGGGCAGCTGCTCTGGAAACAGCGGCGGCGCTGCTGCTGGGTGCTGCTGCACCAGAGCTGGCTGTTCCCCAAGCAGAGATGCGGGGTCCTCAGCTGCTGGCCGCTCGGCTGCGTGCGCCGCAGCCGCTGCCTTTGCCTCCCAGCTGGCAACCGGCGGCCCCTCAGACTCACCCAAGACAGCTGCAGTGTTTGGAGCGGCAGCTGCTGCTGCTGGCGGCATGCTGCCTGCGCTGGGACCAGGCTGGAAGGCTGGGGGCGGCTCAGCTGGCGCCTGCGCTACGGCAGCAGCGGCCTCAGCGGCTGCCTCTGGCTCAGAGGACGCATCGGCCGCCACCCGCTCTTCGGCTGCCACAGCCATGTCCCAGGCGCTGCCGCTGTCTGCCGACTGGAAAGGGACGGCAGCAGCTTGCCCCCATGCAGTGGCTGCTTCTGGTGCCTCTGAGCTCATGGCTGTTGCAGCAGCAGCAGGAGCAGCAGCTCCCACAGAGCTGGCTTCAGCCACGCCAGCTGGCTGCACCGCCGGCTGTTGCCACTGGCACGCAGCAGGCTCCGCCTGTGCCATGGAGTGTGCTAGCTCTGGCTGCGCAGTGCCACCTGAGCCCAGGCTGTCGAAGAACGAGTCGGGGGCAGCTGCAAATGGAGCCGCTCCGGACGGCTGCCAGGCGGCACCGGTAGCAGGAGGCGCATCAGCTGTGACGGCAGGCTGCCATGCCGGCGGTTGCTGCTGTGGTGCCGCAGGCGCCCCAGGCTCGTCCCAGGGAGCCGCTTCTGGCATTGGCTGCTCAGGCTGCTCCCAGGGTGCTGCCGTCTGCTGCCCAGGCTGGTCCCAGGGTGCCGCCCCAGGCGGCGGCTGCTCAGGCTGCTCCCAGGGTGCTGCCTTCTGCTGCCCAGGCTGCTCCCAGGGTGCCGCCCCGGGCGGCGGCTGCTCAGGCTGCTCCCAGGGTGCTGCCTTCTGCTGCCCAGGCTGGTCCCAGGGTGCCGCCCCGGGCTGCTCAGGCTGCTCCCAGGGTGCTGCCGTCTGCTGCCCAGGCTGGTCCCAGGGTGCCGCCCCGGGCGGCGGCTGCTCAGGCTGCTCCCAGGGTGCTGCCTTCTGCTGCCCTGGCTGGTCCCAGGGTGCCGCCCCAGGCTGCTCAGGCTGCTCCCAGGGTGCTGCCTTCTGCTGCCCTGGCTGGACCCAGGGTGCTGCTGCAGGCGGCGGCTGCTCAGGCTGCTCCCACGGCACTGCTGCCTGTTCAGGGTGGTCGGGCTGCTCCCACAGCGCCGACGCCTGCTCCTGCTCAGACTGCCACGGCACAGCAGCCGGCTGCTGCTCCCAGGCCGTCGCCTGCGGCTGGTCCTGTGTGGCGCCTGCCTCCCCCATGCCGCTGCTTTGATCGAAGAAGCTGCTGCTAGGAGAGAGTGCGTGTGGGGTGGGGCCGAAGTCATCAAACAGAGCGGCATCAACTGCAGGGGATGGTGACATCATGTGGGACACAAGAAGGCGGGGTTGTGAACATGGATGCGCAGCAGAGGTGCAACCCCGTGCATAGGCTGGGCAGGTGCATGACGTGTGCAGCGACAGGCACGGCAAGATGCGGAAGGAGCAAACTGCCAGCAGCAACAAGGGGCGGAGCAGCAGATGCAGGTGTCAAGCAGGGGGCATGATATATCAATCGTGCCTCCACACTCTACAAAGGACCCAGCACCAGCACCCACGTGGCTGCTCACCATCTGTTGAGCCAAACATGGGCCTGGCCAGGACTTGGAACGTGGTGGCCGGCTCAGGCGCCGCCCAATCAGCGCCACCCGCAGCCTCCGCCTGCTGCCCGGCCGCAGCCTCCAGCTGGGTGGCTGCTGCCATCACTGCCGCAGGTGCTGCTGCTGGCGCCTGCACTGACAGCTGCGCTGGCAGCGCATGTGCTCCCTCCCCCTCGTGGTGGTGCTCAGCCACAGTGGAGAGAGCAGCGGATGGAGGGACAGCGGGTGGCGACGCGGGTGGGGTGGGGGCGGCGGGTGGCGCGGACTCTGCTCCGTCTGACATGCCGCCCTCCTCCTCCCCTGCCGCCAGCGCCTCTGCTGCAGCCGCCACGGCCAGCGACACCTGGCGGGGCAGCAGGGAGTTGTGCCGGCTGGACGCCTCTGAACCGCCAAAGAGCATCACGCTGCCAAAGCCGTGGCTCACACTGCTGCTGTCCCTGTCCCTGTCCTCACCCGCCCACGGCTGCGGGGAGGTGCCGCCGCTGCTGCCGCTGCTGAGCTGGAACTTGGCCTGCTGGAGCGCAGGACGGTCTGGCTGGCGCGGGCCCAGGCCCATCCCCAGCCAAGCATCCTCATCACTAGCCTCCCCTGCGGCCCCTGTGACTCCACCAAACAGCGGCGCTGTGGCTGTGCTGAAGCTGCTTGCTGCAGCCGGCCCCTCTTCGTCTGCCTCGCTCGGCTCAACAGTTGGAGCAGGGGGGGCAAGGGGCGGCGTACGCGCAGCAGCATCCGGCACTGCTGGCGGTGCAGCTGGCGGTGCAGCTGGCGGTGTTGGCGCATGCTGCTGTGGCCTCTGCGGCGGCTGCAACGCTGGCTGTGCCTGCGGCTGCTGCTGTGCCTGCGGCTGCTGCTGTGGCTGCGACGCTGGCTGTCCCTGCGGCTGCTGCTGTGGCTGGAGCACTGGCTGGGGCGGTGGCTGCTCCTGCACCGGCTCCTGTGGCCATGGCTCTGGCTGTGCCTGCGGATGCTCCTGCGGCTGCTCCTGCGACTGCAGCACTGGCCGTGGCTGAGCCGGCATCGGCACACGTGGCGGTGGCTGGGCTGGCGGCTGCACGTAATGCTGAGCCAGGCGATGCTGGGGCTTGCTGAGCGGGCTGCTGCTGCCCTGGCGCTCCTGCCGCGCCGAAGCCACGCGTGCTGCTGGCACAGGCGGCTTCCGCTGGGGAAACCCGCTTGTGGTTGGCGCTGCCACCGGCTCCACGGCAACCTTGTCAACGGCAGGTGCTGGGGCGACAGGTGGTGCAGCAGTGGCCGGCGCTGCTGCTACTCCAGCCACCTGGGTGCTAGGCGGGCGTGGAACAGTGCCTTGGCGCGGCGCTGGCATGGGTGGCACCCCGCTGCTGCGGCGGCTGGCACTGCTCAGCACCTCGCTGCTGCCGCTGCTGGCAGTGCGGAGAGGGGCAGCGGCAGGCCGAGCCGCTGGTGCTGCCGCCGTTGCCGGGCCGCCAACCGGTGCTGCCGCCGCTGCAACCGCAGCTGAGCCCTCCACGATCCCCGGCTGCTGGCCAGGCGGGAAACCCAGCACCCGTGCAGCAGCGGGCTGCACAGGCGGCGGTGCTAGTGGACGAGCGGCGGGTGGAGCGGCGGCGGGGCCTGCCGCTGGCACCTGTATTGGCTGCGGCGCGGCATCATTTTCATCTTCATAGCTCTCCACTTTCTTGCGCCGCATACTGCACACCGTGGACGGGGAGAGCAGGGGGATGAGGCGATCGAGCTGGGACGCTTGAGGTCCCTTGGGTGGCAAGCGCTGATAAGGGCAACCGCCGCAGACGCGAATGCGTGATCGGCGCCGAGGCACAGGAACCAGGTTGGCGAAGGTTGGTCCACCCACCTGCTTGCAGCTTCCCCTGAAGACGGGAGCCTCCCGATCGGCGCGCGATCAGGTGTGTAGCACCGATCTTTGCACCGCTTGCTCGATGGGCTCTGCCGTTCAGCGACCGCCAGCTCAGCCGACCCGTTGGCGGCGGCGGCGGCGGAAGGATTGCTCCCACAGCACAGCCTTCCAAGCTCCCTGATTATCACACCCAAGCTCCCTTATCATCACACCTGAAATACATGCCGTTTGCAATAATTAGGACTTGCAACGTTTGGCGCCTTTCCTATGAGCAGCTGGATGGCGGTGGGGTTCTCCTGGGGCGGTGGGCAGCGGGTGCACCGGCGCAGGGTAATGGCACTCGCAAACACCTGCCTCCCTGTGGCACATGCGTGGTGAGCTGATGGAAGTTTACACCTGAGAAAACTTATGTCAAGCCACATCGTGGCGGCGCACCCACAGCGGCAGCAATAAAAACGGCAGGAGCACCCAGGCTTTGCAGTTTGCAGTCCGTGACTGGTCCCTTCTCCCATGCGCTTGTGCTGCTTTGGATAATGCACCACAGCGGGAGCTCACAGCCTCTGCCCCGCCTGCACCACCACCCTGACCACGGTATCAGCGTCGGCGCCACACCATGGCATGGCTGCAGCCCCACTGGAACTTGCGGCGGTGCTCCCGGATCACAAACGGCACCTCCTGCTCCTCCACCAGAGTGAAGTCACCTGCGGGCGGGGGGGCGGGGGGGGGGGAGGATAGAAGTGCGGGCAGGAAGCAGCGTCAGTGTTAGCTCCAACCGGTTCGGTGGTTATGCGCTAGGTCTGGCCGAGCTTAAGTGCGGGGCCTGAGGGTGCGGGGGCATCATGACCCGACGTCACCGCCTATCAACCACCCTCGCCAGCTGCAGCATGGCACAGCACGTGGGCCCTGCTTCTGTGCCGCCTTACCAGAGAGCTTCTCCTTGAGTGCGTCGGCAGACCACACCGGCTTGCCCTCCTGCAGGCCGGGGGGAGAGGGCAGGAGGGGGAACGGCGCACGGGTGTGAGCGGCGCTAGGCGTGCAGACCGTGTGCTGCCCTGGCGCACCTGTGCAGAGACGGGCGGCGCCACCCCCGGCACCTGCTTGCCGCATGGTCCTGCTTTTGCGCTGCACCCCCTCGGGGTGGCCCCGCATGCAGACTGTAGTGCCGGCTGCAGACTCTGCCAGTTGTACGGCTGGAACCCTGAAGAGCTCCCTGCTGCCCCAGCCCACCTTATCACAGTAGCCCCCCAGCCAGCGCTCCCGCTCCGTCCATGCGGGCAGCCAGCTGTAGGGGCTGACCAGCACCAGCACACCGCCCGGCTTGATCAGCGAGGGCAGGCGAGCGAGGAAGGCGGCGGGGTCGGGCAGCCGGCACAGCAGGTTGGCGGCCAGCACTGCAGGCAGGCAGGTAGGCAGCAGGGAGTGCAGGGCTGGAGTGTTAGTGCTAAAGCCAGGCTTCAGAGGGCAGTCATGGCAGGACAGGAGGGCAGGCGAGGAAGGAGAGCAAAATGGGCATGCGCAGGGAAGCGGGACAGAAGAGCACAGGCTGTGCCTTCCCAAAGGAGGCCAGGAAGAGGCGGGGGGCAGCCAGGCACAGTGCAGAGGCACTGCGAGGTGTGGCCAGCAGCGACAGTAGAAGGGATGTGCAGGGGCGTCAGCAGCGGCACTGCGCACCTGCATCAACCGGGCCCAGCTCTCTGGGCAGGCTGCACGCATCGCCCTGCAGCAGGCGGGGCCAGGTGGGGCGCGGCTCTTGTAGCCACTGCTGAATCTGCCTGTGCGCTGCCACTGCATGACTCAAGGCCCCCCATGGCCTGATCCCTGCACTGCACCAGCTGGCAGAACGTCCCCATCCCACTGGCCATGCGTTGGGTGCCCGCCAGATGTGGCAGCACTTCCAAATGCGCAGTGCTTGCATCTGGCAGGGCGCATTCCATCCATGCAATGTATGGTGCACGCAGTTGGCAGGCCCCATCACCTTTCATGCGACGCGCGCACATGTGCACACATGCCCACCCCAGCACAACACCCCGCCCACCAGCTGGCCACCCCGCCCCACCTGCATGAAGCGGACCCGCTGGCGGTCGATGCCCTCGGGCACCGCCGCCGTGTGCTCCACCATCACCTCCCCCTCCTCCACCGCGCTGTACCGCATCCACCCCCGCTCCTTCATCGTCTGCAGGCCGGCAAGCAGGCGGGCAGGGCAAGTCACAGGGAAAAGGGCGGGTCGGTAAATACTTACCACAGCACAACGGAGCATGCCCAGCTGCCGCCCCGCGCCTTGCTTCTGGCATCAGGCTGACAGCGCCATAGAAGAACGACCAGCCAACCGCACACACACATGCGCGCGCCGACTGCGCGCTGGCCGTCCACACCACCCCCGCCATCCCACACAATCTCCCGCCCCGCACCCACGTTGGCTGCGTTGACAAAGTGCTGGCTAAAGTCGAGGCCCAGGACGTGAGGGAAGGCGCGCGCCAGCTCAAAGGAGGCGCCACCCACGGCGCACCCAATGTCCAGCGCCGTCGGCTCCCCGCTCTCCCCTGCACACCAGCATGGCCGGCAGCAGCGGCAGCAGCGCAGGGGCAGGGTGAACAAGCAGACGGGGTGGTAGCTGACAGAGTTGATTTGACCTTGACCAGGCAGCTTCAGCAGCCAGCGGCGCGTAAGGGGGCACATCATGGGAGCAGGTGGCCAGGGCAGAGGCCTGCCCCGCCGCCCACAGCGGCGGCGCGCACCCGTGAAGTCTTGCAGCGCCGCGCAGTGCCGCTCGCACAGCAGTGCCAGCTGCTCCGTGAACCGCAGCGCGTCCTGCGGGGGGCGGGTTGGGGCAGTGGGAGATGTGGCGGGCATGGTGGCAGCAGCGGTGTATGCGGGTGCAGCCAACCAGCTTTAAAGATAAGCTTAGGTAGCACACTGCCAACACAGACAGGACCGTTTGTTCAAAGAACTGCAAATCAGCCTGCCTGCCTGTGCCTGCCTGCCACTGAGACCCATACACCCGCCTCCTGCAAGGACCCCCACTCAACGGACCTTGGGCCCGCAGTCGTATGGCATGATGTCCTCGGGCCGTCCAAAGTGGAACTGCAGGTACTCATCCACCGCCTTGCGCGTCTCATAGGCCAACGCACCACCGCCCGCAGACGATGTGGTGCTACGGCTCTCGTCTGCCGCCGCCGCTGCCGCCGCTGGCAGCACCCCGCGGCGCTGCAGGCGACGCCACAGAGCAGGCAGCACACTGGCAGCCGCGGCGCCCGCCACCAGCAGCAACGTGCGCTCTCTCAGGCTGCTGCTGGTGCCGCTGCCGCTGGCTGAGGACATGGCGCCTGGTCTGCTATTCCGATTGGCGTTGGCGTTACTATGGAGGAGCGGCCCACGATGTGAACAGGCCACCAGCATGTGCATGCGATGAACGCGCAACAAACGAGCGCCGTGGCGGGCCATGCATGAGGTCAGCAGGCTCAGCGCTCGGCACTCGAGTCCACTGCTAGGCGGCAAATTTGCGATCGGTATATATCGTGACTTGATTGGTGTAAAGGAGGCCTCTCCTGTTACACACTGCTCCTGATCATTTGTCGGGGGCGTCATGAGCGAGCCGGAAAGCGAACCACGCCGTGTGCGCGGCTCTTCCATCGGGCGCATGTCGCAGCTGCTGCTCGAGGGCTGGGCCATGCTGGCGGACTGCTGCCCGGACTGCGGGGTGCGCAAGGGCGGGCTGAGCGGTGGCTTAGAGTCCTGAGAGAGGAGCGGTGTGTCATTTGCTTGGATTGAAGGTACATGCAGTGAAGAATGTGCAGCTCTGCAGCGCTCACCAGCCCTGCCACCACCGCCGCCGTTAACTTGCCGCCTGTGCTGCTTGGCCTCCCCTGCCGCAGGTCCCACTGATGCGCCACCCGGGGACCCACCAGCTGCTGTGCGTCAACTGTGGGGAAGACAGCTCTACAGCAGGTGCAGAACCAGAGGCGCCGGCGGGCGCAGCTGCAGCAGCGGAGCAGGGCCCTGCGGAGGCGGTTCTGGAGCGTCTGCCCAATGGCACCGCCAGCAGCGACAGCAGCAGCGAGGAGGAGGGAAACGAAAGGGGGCTGGTGCAGGCACCGCCATCTTTGAGTACCCGCCTTCGGCAAGCCATGGACCTACCCAGCGGTGACGGCAGCGAAGCGCGCAGCGCTGGCGGTGCTGCTTCGCAGGTGCCGCCTGCGGGTCGCAGCGCATCCATTGTCGGTGGCCACTCCCGAGCGGCGGCAGCCAGCTCAAGCATCACCGGCCAAGGAGAGGGGCAGGGGCGGCATGATGCCAGCAAGGAGATAGCTGAACTGATGCTGGAGGGCTGGGCAATGCTGCAGGACCACTGCCCCAGGTGCGTTGGCACAACCTCGGTCGGGGCGTAATGCTCCTGGCTGGCTGTGCTGCCTGCTTGCACTTTGGATTCTGCCGTGCGCCCTCAAGACCAGCTATACCTGCTGCGGACATCTCCCCAATTCATGCCATCATGCTCATCTCGCACCCGCCTGCCTCCACCCACTGCTGCAGGTGCCTCAACCCGCTGCTGCGCTCGCGCGACCGCCGCATCTACTGCGCCGGCTGCCAGATGTACGCTGTGCGCGAGGGGGAGCTGGCCAGGCAGCAGCAGCAGCAGCAGCAGCATGCGGCAGCAGGGGGCCAGCAGGCAGTGCCAGAGAGGGAGCCAGCGGCAGGTGCCAGTGCGGGACCTGCGCTGCCGTTACCTGCAGCGGCAGCCGCGCCTGCACCAGCCCCTCCTCCGGCGCTAGCCACCAGGCCGGCAGTGCCCCTCCCATGTGCAGCCCTGCAGCAGCACCTGCCTGCCGTGGATGCTGCAGCGGCGGCGGTAGCGGAGCGGCTGGCAGCTTCCACTGCGGCGCTGCTGTCCCAGGGGGCAGCGGGAGATGCAACCCCACTGCTCAATCAGCTGCAGCAGTGTGCCGCCACGCTGCAAGCGCTGGCTGACTGCCGGCGCAGCCTGGTGGCCTAGAGCTGAGCAGCCCAAGGGAGGTGGAGAACACGGGGCAGGCGACCTGTTTCGGCGCCCCAGGTGCGGCATGCTACCCTCCTGCTGTGCTGCCTGACTTCCTGTAGTTCGGGCTTGCTCCGTTCAATTTCAGCGACGCAAATTTGCTTTGGAACGCCCTGAAAGCTGCCAAGAGCATTGAAGAAACGCGTTGAGCGAACAGGAGTTTCGCAGCCGGTCAAGCCTCTTTTGTGGCTGCGACCCCAGCTCCAGGGGGCTGCCCTGCTCTTCTCAACCTCGTAAGCATTCAACAATTGAATTCAGGCTAGTAGGAGGTGTACGCGCCAGTCCCTCGGCTCCTGGCGCCTCACATGTGTGCTCGGACATCTGGCAAACGCTCTGGAGCGGTGTGAACGCCCGCTCTGCGGCATAGACGTCGGTCGGGCAGTGCAAAAGATCGATCGCAAGGGCTGTCGCGGCGCTCCGTCGCTCCCTCTCCTGCCACCCGGCGCCGCCGCCTCCTGCCTGTCGGTGCCGACCGGTCACCTTGCGCGCGGCCCCGCACAGGCGTGCGCTGGCAGTATGATGCGCAAGATCTCTGCTGCGGTCACCCGGGACCGCTCTGGAACGTCCAGCCCGCGAGTGCACCCTTCAGATGACGGCGGCAGCGAGGGCGCAGCTGCCGTGGAAGCCGCGGCCGCCGGGCTAGAGTCGGCGCTCAGCCCACGGCTGGCAGCTGTCAGCCCGCGCGGCCACTCCCCTCTGCATGTCGTGGTGGAGGAGCCAGGTCAGGATGATGAGTCGCTGCGTGAGCGCCACCAGCGGCAGGCACAGCAGCAGGAGTCGCAGCCACCCGCGCAGCAGGAGCAGCAGCAGCAGCAGGCGGAGGCGTCATTTGACGCCGCCAGCGGCGCGTCGTCGCCGCAGGCAGACTGCGTGGTGGGGGTGTCTGCGGCAGCTGGCGAGGCGGCCACGCTGGCGCTCAACAGCAGCAGCAGATCTCAGGAGGTAGAGACAGTTCCCAGCCCGCCAGTGCGCAAGAGCAAGGCGATGCGCATCTCGTTTGCATACACGGCTACGGTGGTGGGCGCCCACGGGATGGACACCATAGCGGCGGCAACGGGCCCCCCGGGGGAGGGCGGCGGGCCCCTGCGCGGCCGCCTCTCCAGCCTGCTGCGCCCAGATGGCAAGCCAGCTGCGGCTGCACCGCGCCAGAGCTTCCCGCGGCAGAGCATCCTTGGTGAGTGGGGGAGGGAGGGAGGGAGGGAGGGAGGGGTGGGGGCGCATCCTGCCTGCGGGAGGGTGCCACTTGCAGGGCGCTGCGTGGCACAGGCTGCTGCGCTTGCCAGCGCCTGCTTGTCCCAAGGCAACGTAACGTGGGGCACTTGCAGGCGCGTGTGGGTGGGTACGCTGACGTGCACCGCATCGTTCCGCAGACCCGCTCACCCCTGCCCGCTGGCCTCCCTGCCCCCTGGTCTCCCTTGCGTGTTGTGTGCAGCCATGTACCCGCAGCGCGCGCCCAGCGTTGGGGAAAGCGAGGGCGGCAGCTCAGACCGCAAGAGCTCGGGTAAGAAGAAGCAGGGGCTGTCGCTGACGGTGCTGCGCTGCATGCGCGGGCGCTGCAAGTTGGGGCTGATGGGGACCGGCAAACCATAGCACCATCATGCATATACACCCTCCCCACCCGCTGTGCCGGTCTTGCACACCCGTACGTTAATGCCTGCTCTTCTGCCCCCTCCAACCCGGCCCGGGACGCAGTGTTTGACCTTTTGGACCGCAAGAAGGGCCGGCCCGAGTCGCGGTGGCGTGCCGCCCTGCTACGCTTCCTCCAGTCGGGCTCCTTCCTGCTGGTCTCGCTCACACTCACCATCATGGTGCGCTGGCAGGGCTGGCGGAGCGGGCGGGGCAGGTGGAGAGCGGTTCAGGGGCGGGGCCTTGCTTTGGGGGCCTGGCAGCTAGGCAGCCTGGTGATCAGTGGCTGGTCATCCCTCGCTGGAGTGCACCCACCTGCCTGCCTCGCCCCGCAATCCCCCTCCCTGTGCATGCCCTCCCTGCCGGCCCGCTCCCCATCCTCCTGCACCAACCGCCGCCCCTTCTCAGCTCGCCCCTGCCCCCCATCACCACCCCCGCCTGCTGCCCGCAGATCCTGTACAGCGACTCGCTGCGAGTGGCAGCCGCCCCCAAGTCTCTGGACCCCGCCTTCCTGGCCTTCACACTCTTTGTCCTCGGCTTCTTCTCCCTGGAGGCGGCAACCACCTGCCTGGCCAACCCGCGCTACTTCCGCAGGTGCAGGGGGGTGCAGGGGGTGGGTGGGTGGGTGGGGAGTGGCAGTGGTGCAGAGGGGCACTTCTGGGGGCGGCAAAGGGGCGGCCACAAGGCGGCTAGTTGGCTTGTGAACTGCACAGGCGGACGGCACCAGGAGGCCGGTAGCCTGGGGCGCCCAAATGCCCGCCAGCACGCTGCGCTTTTGCCCTGGCTCTGCACTGCCTGCCTGCCTGGCCTGCCCGCCTGCCCACAACCCTGCCTCTTGCCCACGCTCCCGCACGCCTCGTCCCTCCCCCAACCTGCCCTGCCCCGAGCGCAGCTTCTACTTCTGGGTGGACGTGGTGGCCACCTTCTCCATCCTCATAGACATCCCCGTCATCATAGACCCAGTCATCAGCAGCGTGAGCATCGCACAGCGCAGCACGCAGCATGGGGCAGCGTGGGGCAGCGAGCGGCCAGCAGGATGGCGGCATGGCAATGCGTGTTAGGGCTGCGGACATGGTGACAGTAGACAGCATGCACAACGCTGCAGCGCACCAAGGGTTGGCACACAGCTGTTGAGCGGCTGCAGGGCGGCTTTGGCCGAACACGCTTGCCGCTGCACTGGTGTCGCCCACGTGCGGCCACAAAGCCAATAGTGCTGCCCCCACCTGCTCTGCCTGTGCCCCGCCCCGCTGGCATTTCTCTGCAGGCCAACGACGGCAACGGCGACGTGCAGCAGCGCAGCGGCATGGAGAACGCGGCGCAGATCACGGGCGCATCCACCCGCGCCGCCCGCCTGGCACAGGTGCGCAGCTGGCGGTTGCAGCCTGCCAGCGACACCAGCAGTGCTGCATACATATTGCTGCGTTCTGAGGGCCATGGGCCTGGGGCGCTGGGAAGGCCTGCCAAGCAGTGCATTGTCTGGTCATTGGCAAGGGGGGAAGAGGTCTGAAGCGCTGTGAGCGGTGCACTAGTTGTGCATATCTTGACACGCCATGCTTCTCACCCACACCAGCCCCACTCCGCACCACGCCCCACCTGCGCCGCTGCCAGGTCACCAAGTGGCTGCGGCTGTGGCGTATCATGAAGCTGTGGGCCTTCTACTACAAGAACAAGTGAGCGGGGGCAGGTCGGGTGGGGAGGCGAGCAGCTGAGGGTGCTGTGGGGAGGGGGCAAACGAAGTGTGGTGCAGGCATCAAGTCCCCTGTGCTGCGTGCCTTCCCCTTCCAGGAGGCATGACCCGGCGTTTGCTGCCTGCAGTGTGCACATGCTGACCCGCTGTGCTGCCGCCTGCCTGTGTGAAGGGAGCACATCATTGACCGCAAGACATTCATGGAGGCTGAGCTGGAGGCGGGCAGCCAGAGCAGGGTGGGAGAGAAGCTGACGGAGCTGACCATCCGCAAGGTGTGGGGCAGGGCGGGGCGGGGCGGGGAGGAAATGCCGGGGGAGGCCGGCTGGCGTGGGGCTGGGGGTGTGGAACAGGCGTGCAGCGCGTTGGTACCAAATTGTCCAGGCATGCAGGGCAGGTGGCAAAGGTTAGAAGAGCTTGCGCAGAAGTGGGGCATCAACTGCGTCCCTGTCCGTTGCCGGCTGACCCTTGCCGGCCCGTCTGTCACGCCGGAAGCACTGGCAGGCTGCTGACCTGCATGGCACAGCACGCACCATGCGCCCCTTTGCCCTCATTACAACCTGTACCCCTGCACCATTGGACACCATTCTGTGCTGCTGGCCGGCTCACTGCGCTCCTGGATCCCCCTCCTTGTCCTGCCCCCCCGCCCCACCTGCCCCCACGCCAGGTCATCATCATGGTCCTGCTCGTCATGTTTGCCATGCCCGTCTTTGACGTGTCGGGTGAGCACCCCTGCCTGCCTGCTGAGAGTGCAGTGGCAGTGGTGTGTGTGGGGGTTGTTGGCCGATTGCCAAGTGTGCCTGTGAGCAGCGGCCTGCAAGCCGGCGTGCCTGCTCTACGTGCCGCCTGCTCTATTTACCGCCTGCTCACCACTCTGGATTGACCACCACCGCAGTCGGCTACTACGGCGGCGCCCCGCTGCTGGACAACGGCGGCCTGCAAATGCTGCACGCTGTGTACGGGCAGGACGGCAACAGCAGCGCCTTCCAGCAGGCGATGCAGGTGAGGTGGTGCGGTGTGGGGTGTCGGTGGGGCGCAGCAGGTGGGCAAGGAGGTGTGGCTTGGGAGGGGCAGCTGCCACACCGGCCCTGGTGCCAAGATACCTGGAGGTGAGGAGAGGGCATCCCTGCGGTGGCCCAGCCGTGGGCCCCACTGCTCAGGTGTTCATCCGCAGCCGACTGCAGCCATGCAGCCCTGCCGCCTGCTCACCCGCCCGACCTCCCCTTTCCCCTCCCCCTCACCCGCCCACCAGGTGTACACCTCCTCCACCACCTTCCGCCTGGGCCGCACCTACACCGGGTTCATCAAGAAGCTGGTGGTGTACAACAACACCTACGTGGCGGTGCCGGGTGGGTGGGCGGGCGAGGTGCAGTGGGGGTGGAGGGGTGGCAGTGGGTGGGTTGGGCAGGCGATGCATACCTCATGCCTGTTGCCACTTGGCTGCCGCTGCCAGTGCCAGACGCTCTGGCGGGGTGCTGCCCTGCTCTTCGATGCCTGCCCAGCAGCCCAGCCTGGCCCTCCTAGCTGCTGGCTTCCTCACACGCCCCTCCCTGCAGGCGGAGTGGCCGGGCTGCGTGACAGCGAGTATGTGCAGTACTCGGAGCAGGTGGGGGTGGGGGGAGATTCGGATAGGCAGGGCAAAGGGAGGGCACGGGAGGGGAGGGAGGTCTGCCGCATGGGAGCGGGCCAAGCAGCTGCGCACCTCTGGTCCTCTGTGCATTCAACCTGCCCTCACATCACATCACCCACCCGGCACGCCCGACCGGCTCGGCCTGCCCCCCGCCTGGCTCGCAGACCTGCGTGGCAGAGGGGCAGTGCTACACCTCCTATGCCACATTCGACATGAAGTGGGACTCGCAGATCCAGGCAAGGGGGAAGGGGAGGGGGGGCAGGGGAGGGAGGCGGCATAAGGCGCAGGCTCACAGGCCGACATGTATTGAGGGCAGGGAGCAGATGGCAGGGGCGGGAGCTTAATGCGAGGGCAGGCGCAGGGGGGAATGGGCGTGTGGTGGGAATATTGATTGTGGCCGGAAGGGAGGTCAAGTGAGGGTGCTAGGTGAGGTGGGGGGGTGACAGCCAGTGTGGAGCTGCTGCTGCCGCCGCGGCGCGTCACCTGCTCGACAAGGGCACACATATGGGCGCCCGCCCATTTGCACGCTTCCCTACATCTCCCTCTCGGCTCCTGACCCACCGCCCCTTGTTTCCCGCCCCCTCACCTCTGCCCTCCCCGCCGCGTGCAGGGCCTGCTTGAGATTGGTCGCACCACCTTCACCATCATCATCCTGCTGCTGGGCGCCGTGGTGTTCATCCAGGACACAGACAGGCTGGTGCTGAAGCCGCTGGAGCGCATGGTGCAGCTGGTGGGTGGCTATCGGAGAGGGGAGGGGGGCCAGCGGGGGCAAGAGTGGCAGGATCCGGAGCCATTGGGGGAGCGCAATGCATGCGTGCTGCTGTTGATCGGCAGCGGCTGCGGCGCATGGTGCAGCTGGGTGAGTCAGCCGGAGGCTGAAGGTGCTGGTGGGCTGGGTTGCGAGTGCTTGCGTGCATGGGAGGATGTGCGTGCATGTATCCGTGAGCTTGGGCAGTGTAAAGGTGTGGTCGGTCACGGGTGTGTGCATGTGTTGGACGTGAGAGATGGAGGGGGTGAGCGGCAGGGTGAGCTACGCAGCCAGCTGGCGGCTGATGCACCTCTCCCGCCTGGGAGCTGGCAAGACAGCAATGCCCGTGTCGCTCACTCTGCCCTGCACCCGACTCAATCAACCCTTCCCCCCCACCCGCCCACCCACCCTTGGGCCTCTGCAGCTCAAGGAGGTGTCTGAGAACCCTCTGGCCAGGCTGCACCACCGCAACGGTGGCGGTCATGCAGGCAGCACCATCAGCGGGCATGGCAACAGCAGCTACTCGCGCAGCAGCAGCGGGGGGCTGGCGGCGGATGCGGCGGCAGCGGTGGCCTCGGTGGCTGCCGATGCCAAGGCTGCGAAGAAGGCCGCCAAGAAGCGGCGGCCCAAGAGTGAGAAGGCGCTGGAGACGCAGGTGCTGGAGAGCAGCATCCACAAAATCTGCAGCCTGCTCTCGGTGAGTGGGCGGGGGCTGGTTGAAGAGGGGTGGGGAGCAGGCGCCCTCACGGGGCGGTGGTGAGAGGGGGCGCGGCGGGGCTGGGGTCAAGGATGTCGGTGCGGGGAGCTCCAGGGCTTTGTGTGATCTGGACAGTCTGTGAGTGCAGCCGGGGGTGGCATGGGTGTGGACTGGAGCTGCGCTGGGGCGGAAGCTCGGGCGAGTTTTGTGGACAGGAGGACCTCGGGGGATATGGAGGGCGGACGGCAGGCGACTGCTGCGCGCGGCAGCCGGGGCGCGCTGCAGGACGGTGGTCATGCACGCGGGGCACCCAGTCTCTGAGAACCCCCGCCCATTGCACTGCCCTGATGTTGCACCGCCCTGATGGCCGCCCTAATGCTGGCATCAGTGGCACCGGGCCGGCCATCCTGCGACCCTGCATCAAAACTCTGTGCCCGTCGCTCCCATGCCACCCCTTGCAGGTTGGGTTTGGCGAGGCGGGCGCCGAGGTGATTGCGGACAACATGCGGTCGGGAGGCGACCTCAACCCGATGGTGCCGGGCCGCAAGGTGGCCGCCATCTTTGGGTTCTGCGACATCCGATCCTTCACGGGTGCGTGGGAGGGTGGCTTTACTTGTGTGTTGAAGTGAATCCTTGTTTGTTGTTCAGTAATGGCAGGTGGGTGGCAGGGGGCAGCTGCAGATGGGGTGGGCATTGCAACCTGGGTGGGCGGGCCCGGTGCAGGCCCAGCGGCGTCTGCCTGTCAAGGCGCCCGGCTGCCAAGGCGTTGCTGCTGTAGGTGAGGGGGGTGCATGCGGAATTGTGTGGCGCACAGTCAGCAGGCAGGATGAGAGCCCTGCCCTACCATTGGGTGCTGCTGTTGGTGAGGAGACGGCCAGGGAATCCTAGGCAGCACGGCTTACACCGCGGGTTGCCTCACTTACGGGTGGTCACGACTGGGGGGTGGGGCAATCAGGCTGATGTGTGTGTGCCTGAGCAAGCCTGCTGGCCCGGAGGTCAAGTCAACCCCGCTGTTTGGGTGGTCAACCCTGCTGGTCGGTGGTCGCCCCTGCTGACTGGGTGGTCACCCCTGCTGACTGGGTGGTCACCCCTGCTGGTTCGGTGCTCAACCCTGCTGGTCGGTGGTCACCCCTGCTAACTGGGTGGTCACCCCGCCTGGTTGGGTGGTCACCCCCGCTGACTGGGTGGTCACCCCCGCTGGTTCAGTGCTCACCCCCGCTGACTGGGTGGTCACCCCTGCTGGTTCGGTGCTCAACCCTGCTGGTCGGTGGTCACCCCTGCTAACTGGGTGGTCATCCCTGCTGGTTGAGTGGTCACCCCTGCTAACTGGGTGGTCAGCCCTGCTGGTTCGCTGGCCACCTGTGCTGGTTGGGTGGTCACGTTCTCAGGTCGACACTGGTGGCTGTCCTGCCCGCCCCTCTATCCCCACTGCTCCCCATCTGGCGGGCCCAAACCACCGTCTTGAGTTGCCTCACTGGAGCGCACTGAGGCGCTGCAGGAAAAGTCTGGTCCCCTTGCTGGCGCGTCACCCACCACTCCGCCACTGTGCCCCCCACCCCACCCCACCCCACATGCAGACGCAACGGAGGTGCTGCAGGAGGAGGTGATGGAGTTTGTGAACAGCATTGCGCAGATCGTTCACCAGGAGGTGCGCCGGGTGCAGGAGGGCAGGGGCGGGGTGGCATGGGCTGGCATTGGCGGCATCATGGTGGAGTGGGGTCGGAATGGGGGACAACTGCGGTATGCCGGCAGCATGGGCTGGGCATTCCAGCTGAGGCTCAAGCTGCAGCACGGCACACCGGCAGCACTCACAATGCCTGGCGGCTGTGAGAACACGCCTCAGCTCCCGGAAAGGGCACCAACCCACGCCTTCCCACCACCGCATGACCTCACGCCTCATGTCTGCCTGCCCCCTTGCCGCTCCCAACCAATCAGGTGGCCCTGCACGGCGGCGCCGCCAACAAGAACATTGGCGACGCCTTCCTGCTGGTGTGGAAGCTGTCGGGCAAGAAGCGGAGCGAGTCGGATGCCAGCCGGCGCGCCAGCATGTCGCGCAGCCGCAGCCAGGGCAGCGGCATCAGCCGTGCCAGCCGGGATAGCTCGGGCACCGCAGGTGGGCGGTTAGCGGGGGGGATTGTGAAGTAGGCGAGGTGGAGGGTGGGGTGGAGCTACGCAGGGTGGGGTGAAGCGGCATGCAACTGTGTGGGCGGCTGTGCTCTGCGGTGCCAACCTGCCCGGCGGTGCGCCCTCCCTGTCACCCCATCCCTTCGAGCAGAGAGGTTGAGCGTGCTGTACGGCGGCAACGGGGGCAGCGGCACGGAGGGGCACGGCGACAAGAAGCCGGGTGCTGCCGAGGATGCTGTGGCCGCCACCGCCGACCAGGCGCTGGCCAGCTTCATCATCATCCAGGCAGCGCTCAAGCGCAGCGCAAAGCTCAAGGAGTACAGCGCCAGGTGAGGGGGTGGGGGGCGGGCAGCGGCGACTGCTGGCGGGCTGGGAGGGTGGGGGGACGGGGGCAGGGAGGGTACCGTGCCTGCTGGTGGCGCTGCGGGCTGCAGCTGCACGGCTGGTAGGCTGGCAGTGACAGGGTGCCGGTGTGTTCTGTGCCCACCACCTCCAGCCTGGCCCTCCTGCCTGCCCGTTCCCCCCGCCTGCCCGCCCGTCTGCACCGCCGCCTGCCCTCCCCCTACCCTACATCCTGCTGAACCGCCCCCTTGCCCCTTCGCCCTGCCCAACTTCGCAGGGAGGACCTGAACCGCCGCATGCCGGGCTACCAAGTCAACATGGGCTTTGGGCTGCACGTGGGTGAGTGGCCTGACTCAAGATCTGCGGAGGCAGCTCCGCATCTGCGGGACCCACCGTCAAGGCAGCGCAGGAAGGGACTCTGCGTGGCTGGGTGGCAGCTCAGGTGCCCAGGAGACGGGAGCAAAGGGGCCGCCGCCGTCCCTCCAGCAACACTGTTGCTCATGATGCTGTCCTTTCACACACCTCGACCCGCGCAGGCTGGGCGATTGAGGGCGCCATTGGCAGCGAGTACAAGATCGACGCCAGCTACCTCTCCCCCCACGTCAACATGGCCTCGCGCCTGGAGGCAGCCACCAAGCAGTACGGCGCCTCCATCCTGCTGTCGGACGACTTTGTGCGCATGCTGTCGCCGGGGGTCAGGTGAGAGAGATGGCTGTGTGCACAGGGCAGCACCGGTGTGGACAGTGCGGGGGTGGGAGTGCAGAGCTCTATCCTGCACTTCGATGGCTGCATGTCCATACTGCCCCTGGGGGGCAATCAGCAGGGGGCGGGGGCAGGGGGTGCAGGGCAGCGGGCGCAGGGAAGCGCGGGGCATTTGATCCTGCTGGGCCGGACGTGCAGAGGGAGCAGTAGACAGCCGCTTCAGGTGGGCAGATGGCGAGCTGCATGCAAATGCACACTTGCGCCGGCCATCCAGCGCTGGCATGTGTATCGCCTGACGCCGCCCTGCAACCTGTCTAAATCATATGTTTACAACCTCCCAACCAACACGCACACCCGCATCCCATCTGCAGGGCGATGGTGCGCCAGATTGACTGCGTGACCGTCAAGGGCAGCAACAAGCCCGTGGGGCTGTACACCTACGATGTGGATGCCGAGGGGCTGGAGAGCCTGAGGCTCAGCCAGCTGCGGCAGGTGCGGGGTGGGCGGGGGGGCAGGGGGCGCGACGGGCATGGTGGCATTGGCAGGGGCTGCCTGGCAAGCCGGCAAAGGCCAAGTGTGAAGCAGTGTTTCCCTGCCTCCCCCGCCGCAATCAGGCCTGCTTGCTTCTGCCCACGACGTCATCCTGCTCGGCATCTCTTCACTTGACCTCGCGCCGCGGTGCCCCCCCACCAAGGCTGCCTGCTGCTGCACCCGCTCCCGGCTTAGCCACCCTTCCTACCCTGCCCCACCCTGCGCCTCCCCTCCCCCCGCCCGCAGCTCAAGCGTCTGCCCTCCACTGTGAGCGGCGAGATCAAGCGGCTGCCCTCGGGCCTCACCAGCGCCAGCTCTATCGCCGCTGACGTGGCGGCAGCCACAGCGGCGGAGGAGGGCACCTCCAAGTCGGCCATGCCGGCAGCGGCGCCCGTGGTTGCGGCGGGCATGGACCGCTACGAGACCTTCTCCAACCGGGAGTACGGGGACGAGTATGCCGGTGAGCGCGGGCGGGGGCGGGGAAGGGAAGGTGGAGTGGTCCCAGCGGTGCAGCGGAGCTGCATGTGATCCAGGGAGGGACGAGTGGGGGCCGTGGTGCGGCTGCGCTTGCTGCCCTCATACACGCTTTGCAACCCTGCTTCTTTCTGCATGCACGGCCCATTGCTCCTCCGAGGAGAATGGGGGGGAGGGGGGCCCCCTCCCCCCCACTCTCCCCCGCCCTCCGCCCCCGACCGCCACCCTCAACCCCCCACCCACCGCAGAGCACCCCGACATTGTGATGACCAAGGCGGTGGATGCCGACTTCCTGGCCAAGTTTGGGGCAGGTGGGCGCCCGGGGGGCAGGCCGGTGGGATGTAGGTTTGGGGTAGGAGGGTCTGTGAGGAGCACGCGGTCTGGCGAGCAGCGTTGACTGGGCATTGCTCCCACCAACCGTTGACGGTCACTGCTCCCGGCAACATCGCAACCTGAACTTCCTCTCTGCGACCGCAGGCTTCGAAGCCTACCGCAAGGGCGACTGGCCCGCTGCGCGTGTCGTGCTGGAGGAGACGCTGCAGCTGCGGCGCGACAGGCGGGGGCGCACCGTGCGCGACGGGCCCAGTGGCGTGCTGCTGCGGTGAGGCGCAGGGCCTGCCTACCGGCCTGGCTGCCTGCCTGTATGGGGGTCCCAACGTGCCGGAGCCTGCCACACCGCAAGACATAGCCCTGCCTGTGCCACCGCCCTGCCTCTCCCATCCCATTGTGTTGACGCTTCTCCCTCCTTCCCACCTCCCGCCCCGCCCCGCCTCGCCTGCAGGGTGATGGGCGAGCACGACTTCCAGGCGCCCCCCGGCTGGGCCGGCTATCGAGAGCTCACCGAGAAGTAGAGAGGAGGAGAAGGAGGTGCTCTCAGCAGAAGACGAGCGCAGGCAGAGGAGGCGAGAAGACACCCCGACGGCAGGGGCGTGGCCAACACCCCTGGTGCTGGCACCGGGGCGCCACGGCACTTTGCCCTGAAACCCAACCAACCACCACACTTCAACTATCCCCAGCACATAAAATCACTCTCACACATCCTATTTTCACTTCGTTCGCCCCCTGCCCTCCCGTCAACGAGTGGGGTGGTTTCGCAGTATTTGCATGGCGGCACAGCACAGAATGCACGATTTGTGTGGAACCAGTGGCGTTGTTTGAATGTATTTATGAAATCACTGCAACACTTCAAGCGCTGCCCAGTGGGCTGCAGGCCCAGGGGGGCGGGCCAGGCCACAGACGGTTATGTGGCGACAATTCCTTGCGCCGCAAGCATGCAGGTCAACGTGGGAGTGGGCAAGTGTCTGCTTCCTGGGGTCGGCTGGCAACGAAATGGGGGTGGGCACGGGGGCAGCAGGGGCGCACGGTGCGGCAGGCCCTCCTGCCTCCAAAAGCACCGCGCGGCCCCGCTGCGTCTGTTGCCGACGTCGGCAGTCGGCTGCCCGCCGGCTGTCAAGACGGGGCGTTAATTAACGTTGCCTGTCTGGGTACCATAGGTGTGGTGTTGTGTGTTGGGCTGCAGCTTCTTCACAGGCCCATGGCAATGATGATGTCCTGCGGGGGCGGATGGGAGGGAATGGGAGGGTGTGGGAGGAAACGGGAGAGTGGATGGTGAGTTCAGCGGGGGGGGAGGGAAGCGGCACCCACGCGTCCGCGCAGCCTGGTCACCTCCCAGCCTGCCACCTCCGGCCCGCCAGCCACGGCCCACAGGCTGTGCCCGCACCCGCCCACCTGTGCGGGCAGGGTGAGGAAGTCGTGCAGCTCGCGCCCGATGCACATGAGCTTGGTGAGGAAGGCGGCGTCAAGGTACTCGCCCGCAGCAAACCTGGGGAGTGGGGGTGGGAGGGGAGGGGAGGATGAGTTGGGCAAGCAAAGGCAGTGTGGGTGAGGACTTAGAAAGGAGGAGGCTCTGGAGCGGGCACAGTGTGTGGGGGCGACAGTCCAAGGGCTGCACCCTTGCCCAGCGCCGCCACTCAAGCCCGCCTGCTGTCCCCAGAATGGCCTCCCTGCCCAGCGCTGCTGCCAGCTCGCTCACTTCTCGCTGCTGCCCAGCTCCTTGCGGATGATGGTCAGCTCCTCCTCAATCACCTGGCGCACCAGCTCTGCAGGAATGAGGCAACAAGCAGAAGCGGTTGATATGAAGAGGGGTGGGCGAAACAGAGTGGGGGTGGGGGGACGGGTAGGGTGACTGTGCGATACAGGCCGGGGGCAGAGGCAGCAGCTGATTGGGGTTGGAGAACAAGGGTGGGTGCCAAGGCCAGGGCACGAGGCTCATGCACGGGGTGGGCTGGGGGCGTCTGGGCACGGCAGGAAGCGCGGGGTTGGCGGGCGGTCCTGCCTGCAGATGCAAGCGTGGCTGGCCAAGCGGCTTGGCTGCCACAGGGTGTGGGGCTCACCCGGGGTGCAGACAGTGGTGCCGTCCAGCGTGGCGCCGTACCGCACCCACTGCCACACCTGCGGGGGGCAGTGGCAGGTGGGTGGGTGGGTGGGGCACAGGGGTGAGTGAGGCGCGGCAGAGCATGGTTGCTTAGCGGCAGGTGGGGTATGTGCTGGACGCAGGCGACCCCAGGCAGCCTTCACCCAGGCAGGCAGGCAGCCAGTGAGACCACCACACTGCCCTGCCACAACGCATGTTAAAGCCGCGCTCCCCTATCGCCATCACCCCCGTGTTGCTTGCAGCCTCGCCACAAACACACGCGTACACCCCGACATGTGGTTCCCAATTCGCCCACCCACCTGCGCGCGCGAGATCTCTGCTGTGGCCGCGTCCTCCATCAGGTTGTAGAGGGGCACGCAGCCGGTGCCGCCAATCCAGGCCGCCATGTAGCGGATGCACACCGCAATGTTGTTGCGCAGCGTCGCCTCCGTGCGCGGGCCGTCGGGCACCTGTGTGTGGGGGAGGGGGCGGGCGGAGGGGTGGGGAATTAGAGAGGGTGTGTGCATCAGGGGGGGGATCATGAGCGAGGTGGGGATGCAAGGCAGAAGGGTTGGCTGGAGTGTCAGGTGCTGCTGCCACTGCTCCTTCAGCTGCAAGACGCGCCCAGGCTGGGCAACCTCCCTTTGCAGCACTCGTGCCAACCCTCGCCCCCGCGTGCAGGGTCATCATGTTGGCGGCAAGCTGCACGCCGGCGCTGCCACGTCATACCACCTACCCCGCAAGCCCCCTCCCACTCCACTCAGCCCCGCCCAGCCACCCCGCCCTCACCTGCAGCAGCGCGTCGGCGTCGGGCTGCACGTCGTCGCGCTGCCGGTCAATCTGGTTGGGCGTCTTCATGTGCTCGTCAAACACCTCCTTGGCGATGGGGATGAGGGCGGGGTGGGCAACCCTGGGGCAGGGGGAGGGGGAAAGGGGGCGGGGGTAGTGAGCAGTGCGCGGGAGGCAGGGCCGGCAGATGCTATGGGGCAGGGCAGCTGCCAGCCGGTGCAACTTTGCAGGCAGCTTCACGAGAGCCTGGCGGGCAGGGCAGCGGCGAGGACCGCGCACAGGACAGCATGCCCCGCCAACCCTGCTCCACTGCAGGCCCTGCCCCTCACAGACACGTGCATCATCACAGCGCTCACCAGGTGCCGTCGTGCCCGTCCTGCACCTCGCGCAGCTTGTCCGCCCGCACCTTGTCCATCACCGCCTGATGAGGGGAGGAGAAGGGGGAGGGGGCATGTCCAAAGGTTGACAAGCGAGACAGTGGGGGCGAGGCACAACTCTCAGGCGAAGGCGCTGGGCTTGCGGGCAGGCTAGTTCTAGCCTAGATGCCTGCCCACCTCCCTCCTTGCGCCGACGCTCAAAGGATTCCCTCTGCATGCCATAGTCATGGTTGGGCTCCTGACCTCGTCGTGACCTCATCAAGCACATGAATCACAGAGACTTCTGCCCCTCCCTCCATCCCCTGCCCACCATCGCGCCCCTACATCTTCCCCGCACAGGCCGGGCCCCCACCTTGTTCTTGGCGTCGTCCCCCTTGATGGGGATCATGGCGCTCATGCCCCCCATCGCAAAGCAGCCGCGCTTGTGGCACGTCTTCACCACCAGCTGCGGAAGTGGGGTGGGGCGGTGAGGGGAGTGGGGCGGGGCAGGTGGTGAGGCGGGGGCGCCACAAGCAGCTGGCCAGAATGCCAACCCTGCTGATGCATACCCGCAGCCCCCCATCTCCAGCTGCCAGACCCCCATCAGTGTGCATGCGCGCAATCTGTGTGCATGCGCGCATGGAGGATATCTCCGACACATTCCCTGCACAACACACCCCGCTCCTCGCCTCCCCTCGGTTTCCCGCCCAGCTGCCCACCCCACCAGCCCCGCCCCACACCTGCGTGTATGCCCGCATGAATGGCATGTCCATGGTGAGGAAGGAGCGGTCGGGCATGACGCGGGAGGGGTCGGAGCGCATCGTCTTGATGAAGGAAAACATGTCTGGCAAGGACGGCACGGGGAGGAGAGTAGGGCGGCGGGTGAGTGGATGGTGGGCGGGAGTACGGCAGGTGTGCCCAGTGCAGGCATTGCTGGTACGAGCATGCGTGGGCGGGCCGAGCCCATTTCAAGCGGCGGCTCTCCAGCACAAGCAAGCAAGCAAGCAAGCAGCAAACAACACGAGTTGTTGGGTTGCTGTCTGAAGGAGGGTTTAGGGCTACAGCAGCAGGGCTATCTTGCTGCCCGGCACTACTCACAGTCCCAGCGCCCGCAGTTGAGTCCCGCCATGTGGTCCCGCAGCTCGTAGATGAACTCCTCCATCTCAAAGGCGGCCGGCAGCGTCTCAATCAGGCACGTAGCCTTGATGGTGCCTGCCGAGACGGGCAGGACGGAGAGGGGGAAGGGTGAGGAAAGGGGTGCAGAGCGCACCGGGCAGGGTGTCGTTGTAGCAAGGCAGATGGGCCAGTAGGGGGGCAGGTCTACGGGTGGGTGGTGTGGGCGCCGGAAGGGCAGCAGCGGTGGGGGATGCCGCTCACTCTCATCACCTCTCCACCCCGCCTTGGCTGCCCCCCTGCCCTCCCTTCCCCTCATCCGCCTGCACTCCGCCCCGCCGCCTGCCGCCTGCCTGCTCACCCTTGGGGATGCCCAGCTCGCGCTGCGCGTCCACAAAGATGTCGTTCCACAGCCGGCACTCCAGGTGGCTCTGCGGGGTGGGGTAGGAGGATGGAAGGAAGCGGAGGGCAGGGTGAAGGCAGTGGGAGAGGCGGCTGAAGGCGGCTGGGGCGGGCGGGCGCGTTTGTGCAGAGCCCCATGCTGGCGGGGCAGCGGTCAATGCCGCCCCTGTGGTCGGCCACCGGCGAGGTACCGCTTCAAAACAAGCACAAAAAAACAAGCACAAAAACCAATTCTTGGACTGTAGATGTAAACCAAGGCATTGCAAACAAAACAACACACCTGCATCTTAGGAAGGTAGAAATAGGGCCCGTTGCCATTGTCCAGCAGCTGCTTGGCGTTGTGGAAGAAGTAGAGGGCAAAGTCAAACACGGCGCCTGCAGCCAGGGGGGTGGGGGGGGGGGCCCAGCGGCGGGGAGGTGCCGTGTGAAGGGCGGCTCGACGACTGCACGTGCCGCTGCAGTGGTCTGTTGCCACCTGCATTCCCCTGGCAGGACGCCATTGCTGAGGAGTCCACTGCTACAGTAGGCCAGCACTCACCGGGCACGGCGTTTCCGTCCACCAGCACGTGGTGCTCCCACAGGTGCCAGCCGCGGGGGCGCATGACCATGATGGCGCGCGGGCCCTGCAGAAGGGGGCGCGAGGGGTAGGTGGGCAGGGGGTGGCAGTGTGTCAGGCGGGTGGAGCACGTGGCGGGCGGGGAGCGAGGGTCGGCAGGGGCCAGCAGTGCAGGTAGTGGATGAGGTGGGGTGCACAGCGAGAGGACCTGCAGGCGTGGCTGGAAGGAAGTGAAGCGCAGGGCACTGCCGGAGACAGCTGCCCCTACACATCAACAAATCTGTGCACCCCGCACCCCTCAGCACCCCTCCCCCTCACCCCGCCCCCCCCCTTGTGCCCCCTCACCTCCTTGAGCGCATACTTCTTGCCGGATGCCGGGTCCTCGTACGACACGGTGCCCCGGATGGCGTCGCGCAGGTTGATCTGGTGGGGGGGCAGCGGGGAGGAAGCAAAATGATGGAGAGGAGAAGGGAGGAGCGAGTCGGCAAGCGAGCGGCAGGGAGGCAGGGAGGCAGGTACCGCCTGTGGGAGTGCTGCCTAGCACGGACAATTCGTTGTGGGGGCCAACAAGACACACGGCCTCCCGCCGCGCCCCGCCCCCCACCCCCCGCCGCCTCACCTGCCCCTGCACCATGTTGTCCCACGTGGGGCAGTTGGAGTCCTCAAAATCGGGCATGTACACGTTGGCGCCGCTGCAGCGCACGTGTAGTTAATGTGTAGTTTAAGAAGAGGGGACAGTTTCAGAAGAAGGGAGCAGCGCAAGCACTGGTGTTGGCAACTAGCCCACGCGTGCGGATGACGGCGGCGGGCAAGAGTGTGCGCCCAGAGAGAGAGAGAGCACGGGACGAGGACGGCTGTGGAGGGTCAGCGCACGAGGCGCCGACCATCGCTCACCTTCCTAAGAGCCTTACAGTACCAAACAGGCTGTACTGTCACTTGCTCTCTCCCCCCCAACCCCCCACCCCCGCCGCCCCGCCCACGCACACAAAGCAAACACATACAGACAGCGCACACACACGCACACATACCCCGCCACCCCGCACCTGTTGAGCGCGTTGATGACCATCTTGCGGTCGGTGGGCCCCGTGATCTCCACCCGCCGGTCCTGGAAGTCGGCGGGCAGGGGGGCCACCTTCCAGTCGCCCTCACGCACCTGGAGGGGGAGGGGGAGGAAAGGATGGGGGCAGAAGGGAGGGAGTGGGCGGGGTGAGGCGGGTGTGCTGGAGGCGGGGTGGGCAAGCAGAACGGTAGGCAGTGGGACACCCGGTGCGCTGCCGCTCTCCAGGCCGCCTGCGCAGCCCAGGTCCGACGTCCCTCGCCCGGCCCCCGCACCACCCCTCTTCCCACGAATCCCCCACCCGCACCCCTGGCCCGCGCAACCACCCCACCCCACCTTCTTGGTGCTGGGCAGGAAGCAGGGCTTCTCGCCGGCGTCAAACTTGGCCTGCTGCTGGCGGCGGCGCTCAAGCAGCTCGCTCACGCTGCGTGCGGGCGGGGGGAGGGGTGAGCGGACAGGCGGAAGGGGAATGAGTTGTGGGCCGACTGAAGGCGCCCTGCACGACCGACCAGCTCACTTTGGTTACGGCTGGCATGCGGCGACAAGGCACAAACGTGCCCGCCGGGCTGCCTCCCCTTTTGCGTGAACACCCTTGCCAGCCCGGGCCGCCCAGCCTAGGTGCCAGGTCAGCAGGGCAGACCACAGCGCACGCACCGCGGGCTGTACTTGCGCGACAGCTTGGCCAGGAACTCGAGGGCATCCCTGCAAAGGAGCGGGCAGGTGGCAGGCAGGTTAATACACCTCAGAAGAGGAGCAGGATGACGACGGCATCGAGGCAGCAGACGGCGGGGGGAGCAGGGCAACATACGTATACATATCACAGCCTGCATCCGTGCACCGCTGCTACATGACTCAGCATTCCGTCCCATATCTGTGTGCGCTCCTGCCTTGCACCCCCTGCCTGCTGCCTCGTGCGCCCGCCAGCTGCCGCCCCGCTGGCCTGCGCCCACACCGCCAGGCAGCGCCAGGCAGGAAGCGGCAGCCGGCCCAGCCCTCACTTGGACAGGATCTCCTCGTAGCCGGGCTTCATCTCAGCCAGGATGTCCATTCCCTTGGGGATGGCACCCTGTGGGCAGCACGGGAAGGCGAGGGCGGGGCAGTGCACACGGGAGAGGTCGGGGCGTGCGGTGCTGGCTCGAGCGGCGGCTGACCGCCGCTCCCCAACCCCCGCTTGACCAGCGCCCCTGCGACCATCTGCGCCGGTCATTGTTACCGTGCGGGCATGCGCGGCCTAACGCAAGAGGCCGCAGCGCCCCCGACACCGCTGCAGGTGTAGTCATTGTTTGGACGGAGCTGCTGTGACGGCTGGCGGGCAACTGCGGCCGGTAGAGCGCACCTCGGAGGAGGAGGCGCCGCCCATACTGATCACGTTAAATCTGCGCGAGGGAGAGCGGCTAGGCCGGGGCGCTGCCAGCCGAGGGGCGGCAGGCAGGGGGATGCGGCAGTAACCCTTTGAAGGCGAGGCCTGGAGACGGCGAGGGATGAGTGGAAAGTGCCGTGATGCAAGCTGCAAAGCCATTTCGCAGAGAGGTGAGCGATTGCTCACCTGCACGAAAGTGGGGCACCCCACAGCAGACGCAGCACGATGACTTTTCGGGCAGGGGTGTCGCTGTGGGGACCCACCTGCTTGATAATCATCATGTAATACGCCTGAGTGCGCAGGTATCGATAGCAAGCGGTCAAACCCTGGGTTGCACCCTGTGTCATCTCCGGGACGTCATACTGTGCCTTTACTCACGCAATGAAAGAGGCCCGCAAGGAGGAGGGCAGAGATACGGTTGTGTGACCAGACCTGCGCCAAGCGGAGAACCCGCTGACCAGTGCCGGCTACTGGCCCCTGCTGCCGCTGGCTGCTTGCCGCCGCCACATGCCGCCGCTGGCATTTTACCACGCTGACAGCCGGCTCTACTCAAGGCACGCACAGTTTGTTATAGCTAACAAGGCACTCAAACAAATCGGCACCCTTGCTGCCAAGGAAAAGTTTCCCGTGGCGGCAGCTGTTGTTTTGCAACACTGACGTCAGTGTTGCAGGCAAAGCGAGCTCTGTTTATCTACCTGCCCTGGAGTCGCTGAAAGGCGCCCGATAGTTATAGGGTTTATAGGCTAGGGCGTCGGCTGCATGCCATGTGCTGTGCGAACTGCTGAACATGTGGCCGCAGCGAACATGCGGCCGCAGCGCCGCCACATGGCGTCGCACACTGCGGCCGCAGCGCCGCCACATGGCACGGCATGCTCAGCCTACTCTGGAGAGCGCCTCCCATTTTCTCTATATACTCTGATAAGGTGCCAAGCTTCATTGAAAAGTATAACAATAAGAATCGCACTGCCTGGGCTAGAACCCTAGCTTGTCGATCGCTATAATGTCCCGCGTGAGGGTTCTGGGCACCTTTTCACTCGTTACGATATTACGGTTTGCGTTGGTGCTGCCGTGTGCCGCTCCGCCCGCGCCACCCTGGCCCCTGCCGCCGCCGCCGCTCTGCCGCTCCAGCGAGTTTGGCGCCGTGCCATCGACCACCCGCTACGCGACTGCTGACCTTCAAGCCGCCATCAACTCCTGCTCTGGATCACTAGGCAGCTGCGGCACTGTGCTGGTCGACCTGCCTGGCTCCTACCTCACCGCCTCGCTCCTGCTCACCGGCTGTGTGCACCTGGTGCTGCCGCCAGGCGTCGTTCTGCTGGCGGGCACCCAGGTGGGGGGTGGGGAGAGGTACTGCTGTTACAGCAGTCTTGTCTGCCGCCTGCGCTGGCGCAGCCTTGCCGCTCACCCGCGCTGCCCCCTGCCTGCCTTCTTCCTGCCCATTTGACCGCCCTCAGCCTCCCTTATACAGAGGGAGGACTACGGCGCCCGGCAGGAGGTCTGGTACCTCCTGCTCTTCCGCAACTGCTCGGGGTGCAGCCTGGGCGGCGGGGGCACCGTGGACGGCCAGGCGCAGCGCTGGGTGCTGCCGGGTCCGGCGGCGGCGCACCCAGCAGACACGTCCAGCCAGCAAGAGCAGCAGGGGCAGCCAGCAGGCGAGGGCTGGGGCGTGGCTGGGCGCAGCGGGCGCTCCGAGGCTGGCAGGCAGCTGCAGGAAGAGGGGCAGCGGCAGGCGGAGCATCTGGCAGGCCCCCCACTGGAGCTGCCGCGCAAGGCAGTGAGGAATTGGGATGACCCCTCTTGCCCCAAACTTGAAGAGTGCAGGCAGGCGCTGCCGGGCCTGGGAAGGCAGCTTTGGTACAGCGCCCACGGCCGTCCCGTGTGGGGTGGCGACGCCGTGGCCGCCTCAGTGCAGCGCCTTGCCGCCGTCAGCTGTCAGCTGAATGCCGGCCAGGGTTCGCTGCTCCTGCTGTGGGTGCGCGCATAAGTTTACCGGCAGTCACACCACCATAATGTTGGCTCACTTGCCGTGCAGGCCGCGCCTGGTGGGGGTGCTGGACTCCAGCCACGTCAGCATCCGGGGGGTCGCCCTCACCGGTGGGTGGGTGGGGCGCAGGCGTCGCAGGGGGCAGGCCGGGGGCGCCCTACACGCCGTGGTCGCCCGCTGAGTGCCCTGGCCGCATGCATGGAGGTTGCACGCTGCATCAGCGATCTGATCTGGCATGATGTGTCGGCACATCACTTACAACCTGCAGCTGCCTGCTCCCGCCTGCAGACCCGGTACACTGGTGCCTGCACGTGCTGCGCAGCCGCCACGTGGCAGTTCACAACCTTACCATCCGGGGAGACTGGGACATACCCAACAACGACGGTGAGGTAGGGTAGGGGCCGGGCACAGAGGGAGCGCTGTGCTGCAACGTGCCGTGCCGCCCCATGTCATGCCGTGCGCGCTGGGCTCCCTGCTCCCACACCCTCCCAATGTGGCAACATCTGCCCTGCACCGGTCCCTGACCCTGTGGCAGGCATTGACATTGACAGCAGCAGCCACGTCAGCATCATAGGTGCTGACGTGGACACCGCTGACGACGCCATCTGCCTCAAGACCACCGACCCCGGATGGCCGCTGGAGCATGTGCTGGTGGAGCGCTGCAGGTGAGGCAGTGGGGGAGGTTAGCCGAGGAGGTGGCGGGGGGCAGATGTGCTGCCATGGCGGGGCACCCTCTGGATTGGCGGGCTTTGCTCGCTCATGCTGCGTGGTGCATGCGGCCACGAGGGTGAGTGTACAGCACCTGCTGCTGCTGAGCATTGCCTCCCGCCTGCTGGAACTCCTCGCATGCCCCAGGCTGCGCTCCCGCTCCTCGGCGGTCAAGCTGGGCAGCGAGAGCGTGGCAGACATGCGGCACATCAGCGTTGCCGGGGTGGAGGTGAGGGACTCACATCGTGGCCTGGCCATCCAGCTCAGGTGAGGCGGCTGGGGGGCTGGCAGGCGCTTAATGAGGGGAACCCTTTTCATCCAGCCTCCAGTGCAGTACATGGCAGCAGGGCACCTGCCGCCCACTTGCTGCCTCACCTGCGTGCCGCTGCGTTTGGCATCACTCAATGCTGCCTGTGCTCGCGCTGCAATGCCTGCTGCTTCGCCTCAACTGCCTGCCCCCCTAATCCACCCATCCCTCGCCTTCTGATCCGCTTGCTGCCCCTGCCCGCAGGGATGGCGGCAGCATCAACCACGTCCGCTTCCAGCACATCACGCTGGCCACCCGGTACACCCACCCCAGCTGGTGGGGCGCCGCCGAGCCCATACACATCACAGCCCTGCCTCGGCACCCCGGCGTGAAGGTGGGTGGGTGCCCTGCCTGGCTGGCTACCTCGTGAGTCCCCTAGTAGGGCAGGACAGCGCATACCCCAAGCTGCATGACAGCAGCTGCGTCTGACAGGCACCTTCCGGGGCCGGATGAGTGTTACTTCCCGCGCCCCGCTGCGCCGCCCGCCCCTGCTTGCTCGCTGCCTGCAGGTGGGAGGTGTGAGCAGCATCAGCTTTGCAGACATCTCGGCAACATCAGAAGACGGCGTGTTTATTGCTGGAGGGCCGCTGCCCGTGCTGCAGCACACGAGCGGGCGCAGCAGCTGCTGTGCGCGCCCAGCAGCAGTGGGGGCCCTTGCAGCACAACATGCCGCTGAGCAGCAGCAGTGTTCAGGGCAGCACAGCATCAGCGGTGTGGCTGTGGAGCGCCTGCGCCTGCGCCTGCAGAGGCGCAGCCACTGGCCGGGAGGCTGCCAGGATTACCGCCCCGGCAGCAATGGCAGCAGCAGCAGCAGCAGCAGCGGAGATGATGTGGGCAGCACAGCGGGTGGGGTCGCACGCAGTGCCGCCTGCTGGTGGCCGACGGGGCTGGACTGCTCCCATGGCCGCACGGCGCCTGTGTGGGTGGCAGGCGCCGACCAAGTGCTGCTGTCTGATGTGCAGGTGTGCGGTTGGGTGTGCAGAAAGCGCGAGTTGAGGCAGGGGGGTGGGGGGCATTTCTGTGCCTGCAGCTGCACTCAGCCTGTCGCCAGCTCAGCGCAGCAAAACCCTGTCTAGCTAGATGAATGGCCTACTTTCATACCGCCGCCCGTCCCCATCCCTTCTGTGCAGATAGAGTACTGCCAGCCATGGCGGCCGGACTGGGAGCAGCAGCTGCACATTGATGTTGGCAGCACCAGCGGTGTGATCCTGCGGCGTGTGCACCTCCACAACTCTTCCTGCACGTAGCACAGATAAGGAGACGGCTCAACGGCGGGCCGGGCAGTGTCTGGATGCAGGTTTTAATAAGGCGTGCAATGCTCAAGGCACGCCTCACGGAGCGCTGACAGGGTCCCCGGAGGCCCCCGCCCCATGCCCCCGCTGATGTCCAGCCAAGACTCACCCCGCCTGTGCCCTTCATCCCAATACTTGGTCTCAACTTCAAATAAGCATACATGTTGACGTGTAAGTAACGTCCTCGCCCACTTGGGAGCATGTCATTCAGTTCAGAATGCTGGCAGGCAGGACCCGTGGCGACTCGTGCCACATCGGCGGCCACGCCGCCACTTGCCAAGTCGTTGCCGAGGCGTCTTGCCGCGAATTCCACAAGTTCATGCTGCGAATCTTCTCCCTGCAATCTAGTCGGTTGGGCAGCTTGACAGGGGGCGCCGCGGCAGTGTGCGGGAGAGAAACACGGCAGTGGCTGGCCGCCGGTTTCAGCTCTAGCGCGTCCCTGTGCGTGCAGAATTTCAAGCGCCGATCATGCGAGGCTCGCCGCTGCTGCAATGGCCGGCTGCAATGCCACCGCCGCCGCCCCCCGCTGCCACGCTGCCGCACACAGCGCCTGCATTCCTGCCACATCCCCTTCTTGCTTGTTGCTGCCTGCTGTGTGCGTGCTAAGGCCGTTCATCATTGGCGCCGCTAACCCAGCAGGGGCATGAAGATTTACACAAAAACGGGCGACGCCGGCGCCAGCAGCCTATACAGCGGCGAGCGGCGGCCCAAGGACGATGCCGTGTTCGCCGCGCTGGGTGACGTTGACGAGGTGAGGGCGGCTGTGTTGTTTTTTAAAAAGCGTAGCTGTGTCAAGTTGGACGGTTTCACTTTGGTCAGGTCACGCAAGTTGCTGCGCTCAGTGTACTGTGTGCCGTGAACGAAATGGGTGGACGGCTCACGATCAAGTGGGATGGGTGGGTGGACACGTCTGACCGCAAAGTGCAGATTGCATTGTGCGGGGCCGATGTGGATGAGGAGGGTGGAAGGTTGGGAGCATTAGCTGGGCCGCTGTGGGCAGTGTGGTTGGGTAGCGGACACGCGGCGCGGTACGGCAGCTTTTTAAAGCGCCACTTCTGCCAGGCTTGCGTGCGCTAGCAGGCTAAGTTGCGGTCGAGCTAAGTGGCTGTGGCAGGCCCGGTGTTGGTCCTGCCACACGAGCGGTGACAGCAGCAGCCCGTGGCGATTGCGCCCGCCGCGCATGCTCCTTCAATTCCCCACCCTGTCCTCGGGCACACAAAACCCTCCCCCCTGCCAATAGGTGAACAGCGTGGTGGGCCTGGCGCGGGAGCATGCAAGGCACCTGGATGCGGGGCTGGCAGTGCAGGTGGGTGGGCGGCAGCAATGTGGTCGCGGCGGGGGCATGCAGTGAGTGGGCGGCAGCACTGCGGTCGCAGTGGGGGCATGCAGTGGGTGGGCGGCAGTAGTGCGGTTGCAGTGGTTGCAGTGGGCTTTATTCTATGCATCCGGATGCCCCGTCGCTTGCCAGCCGGCCACCCTCTGCCTGCACACCCGCACCCTTGCTCTCCCGACTCCCTCACCCGTTCCCCTCATCCCTCCCCTGCCCCCGCTCCGACAGCTGGAGTCCATCCAGTCCCGCCTGCTAGACGTGGGGTCGGCGGTGGCCACCCCGCTGCCCTCCTCATCAGACCACAAGCTGCAGGTGGGGGGGGAGGGGCTGAGCCAGCAGGGCAGGGCAGCGCAGGGCAGGTGCAGGTGCAGGGCAGGTCACGAGATGCAGGTGCAGCGCTGGCAGGGCAGGACAGCGGCACTAGGCGCGGCGCGCATGCCATGGGCGTGGCAGGTGCACACCCCACCACCTGGCGGCCTACCTGCCCTGCTGCCGCCGCCCCCAAACAGGCCCTTACTTGCCGCAAACTTCAACTGCCACTCCCGACTGCAGCGCACGGCCTTTAGCTCAGTGCACACAGCGCAGCTGGAGGGGTGGATGGACGAGATGACTGCCCAGCTGCCACCCCTCACACAGTTCATCCTGCCCTCAGGTGGGCGGGGCGGCCAAGGTTGTGGGGCAGAAGGGCGGCGGCTGGCAATGCTGCAGGGCAGCCGTGCGTAGAGCGGTGCATGCGCCATGTCGGGTAACGTTTGGTTGTGCCGGTCATGCGCGCACCCGGTCCCGCCCCTGGTTACCGTGCACGCACTGCTTGAAACCTCCGGCGCGCATCAGAGCACCGCCAGCTGTCACGCCCCCACCACTGAATCCCTGCTGCTGCCACCCCTCCCCACCACGACTGCGCTGCGCAGGCGGCCTGGCGGCTGCCAGCCTGCACATGGCGCGCAGCGTGTGCCGCCGCGCCGAGCGTGCGGTGGTGCCTCTGGTGCGGGACCAGTCCACGGATGCCGCAGTGGCTGTCTACCTGAACCGCCTGAGCGACTACCTCTTCACCGCTGCACGCTACGCTGCCCTCAAGGCGGGGGAGCCAGAGACGGTGTGGGTCAAGGCGGCGCCTGCGCCTGCAGAGGAGGGGGCTCCTGTGCAGTGACGGTTCACCTTGCGGCGGCGCTGCCTCAGCTCCTTTGTTTCCTATTTGATTCAGCTTCCACACTGACCTGCTGCTCGGCTGTCTTGCTTAAATGCTGCCACATATGTTGCCGCCTGTGCTTCCTCCCACTCACTCTCTGTCTTCTCTGCTGGCTGTGAATCTCGTAAGTACCAGGTTGTGATACTCTGCTTGGTTCTGAATCAGTGTAATCGGGCTCTTCCTGCTGCTCAGTGCGCGGGTTGCATCTAGCTTGCAGCGGCCGCTGGCGGGCGGAGCGCTGCGGTGGCGCACAGCACGCCTGCCCCATAGCAGGAACGACCTTAGCGCTCCACACGCCTGATCGCGTCGCCTGCCGTCAATTGCTGCGTGGGCGATCTCGTCGAGAGCAAGGCTCCGACACTTGGCTCCACATTTGAGTTGCGGCGTCGCCCGTAAAGGCCTCCTTCGCTCTGCGTCGATCTCTGGGCGCCTTATGACTAAAAGTGCGGCTAAGATGACCGCCGGCAGGGGCAGGGCTGGCCTCAGGCGCTTGAATGGCGCCGTAAGCGCCCAGAAGACGGCGCTCGAGGGCATCAGCAACCCTTCGATCAAAAGATTGGCCCGCCGCGGAGGTGAGAGCGGCCTACAAGTGCTAGGCCGCATTCTCTCATGACACGTCGGCGGGCTGCACTGCCTGGCGGCACCTGTTGTGCACCACGCCCTCCTCCCCTTGTCACTCTCGCACCTCCCTGCTTTCCCCACCGCGTCCGCCCCTAACAGGCGTCAAGCGCATGTCTGCCAAGTGCTACCAACCCGTGAGGGAGGCGCTGCATGGCTTCCTGCACGGCATACTGGGCGACTGCGCCCTCCTGGCAGAGCTGGCCCGCCGCAGAACCGTCACTGCCAACGATGTGGTGTATGCCGCAAAGCGCCGTGGCCAGTGAGTGTGGCAGTCTATTTCCGTTTAAATTACGCCTTACTGAGCTTGCTGTTTCGAGGCATCGCCCCATGTGCTGGGTGGGCGGGCTCAGAGAGTGCGCAGCCTGGAAGCATGCAGCGGCTCATGTGTGCGTCCTGCAAGCCCACCCACTTGTTGCACTGCGTGGCTGCTTCCTTTGACTCCCTGCCTGCCCGCAGCACCCTCTATGGCTACGGCGACCCCCTGCGCCACCTGGCTGGCCCGGTGAGGAGCAGGCGCCGGCTGCGGGCGGTGCAGCCCTCCCCACAGCAGCTCAAGAGGGCGGCTGAGCAGTACGCAGCAGCCAGCGGAGCCACGCCCGCCACTGCACAGGTTGCGGCACCTGATCCCCGGCGTGCCAGCAATGAGTGGGCAGTGGCAGAAGTGGAGCAGGGCATGGCGGGGGGTGAGCAGGAGGGGCAGCATCAGGCGGCTGCGGTGCAGCGGGCGCTAGAGGCGGCAGCGCCAGAGCGGGAGGAGGAGGAGCAGCAGGTGGCAGAGGCAGTTGTGGCAGTGCAGACGGAGCACGAGGAGGAGGAGCAGCGGCAGCAGGCAGCAGTTGCTGCGGCACAGGAGGAGGAGCAGCAGGCAGCGGGCCCTGCTGGCGCTGGCAAGCAGCCAGAGCAGGCAGTTGCTTCGCAGGCGGCCGAGGGGTTTGTGCCCATCACGCAGGCACGCTTTGAGCAGGTGAGCAGGCACCAGCACTGTCCCCCTGCTTGCAAGTGGGGGGCGTGCTGTCATCAGTAAGTATCATGGTGCGGACCCAGGCTGCCTCACACACACTGTGTCATGTTCCTTCATTTCTGTGCGCTTGTGGAAGACTGACTTGCTGCACTCCCCTGCCGCGCCTTGCGTGCAGATCCGGCCCTGGATTTCCGATGTGTCATTCCGCATCCAAGTTGGGGACGGCACTCTCAGCGAGCAGCAGCTGGTGCAGGTGGGTGCTGGCGCCACCAGCACACATGTGCATGTGATGCAGCTTACTCTGCAGCCTTGCGTCACGTGTGGCTGACAGCACATGTGTGCCTTGCTGCATTCAAACGAGCTTGTTGACTCGCTGGTCGCACTGCTGCCGAGGCGTCACTGATCACTTCTTGCCCCCTCATTTCCCGGACCATTCCAGGTTGTGACGCAGGAGTATGCCTGCACTGCTGCCGAGGTGCAACAGGCGGTACTGGTACTGATCGAGGCCGGTGCGCTCATGCACGACGGGGATGCACTTTACATCTGTGCATGACTTGAGGGCAGCAGTTACGGCTGGCAACAGCCGGCCCACGCTTCATGATTTGCGGCTCCCTGTTTCGATAAGCAGTTTACCATGCCTTTTACCCGTTTCTACTAGATCATCGTAATACTGCGTCTTCTGTGATGTTCCCGCCGTGCTCTGCTGCACATGGCTGACTGTCCTCGCTGCACTGGCCGCCCTCGCCACGGCCCTGCGCTCGGGCAGCGCTCGTCCTGTGCTGCTGCCACTGTCACCTGCTGCCTTCAACACTTCCCTGATAGCCTAAGCAGCAACTGTACTGTAACTACCCAGCGGTGGTGGCTGGGAATACCACCCAGCTGCAGGGCAGCACAATTCAACAGGCGGGGCGGCAGGGTGCCGCCAGTACACTTTGAAGTACAGCCCAGTGCTCACATTGTCTCCTCTGCAGGCGGTCTGGGGCAGCCAGGCTTCCTGCGTTGGTACAAGCTCAACACAGCGCCGGATGGCGTCTGCCTGAGACCGAACCTGCGAGCGACTGGAGCGCCTGCGGCCAGAGGGCCGCCGCGGCGGGACTGACGTGCCTCCCACAGCAGCAAACCCCCTCCAAATGGGCAGCTCGACCGGTGGGGTCCGATGCGCCGCACTGGCGCCCCAGAAGTGCTGCCGCTCCCCACCGCTGCCGCTGACGCCGCCCTGCAACTTGCCCCACTCTCGTTCCACCAGACAGGGGCAGATGGCGCCTGGAGACTGACCACCCTGTGTCAAAGTCGCATTCAAGGTAATGGGTGGGATGGCTGGGTCTGCGGCTGTGTGTGGGGTGGGCACGGGCTACTGGGCAGGGTCGGCAGCGACGCAGATGGGAGCTTGCTGTGCTCTGGTTTAGTTTGTTCCAAAGGTGCATTTCAGAGCACAGCTTTTGAAGCACCCGCACCTCAGCTGGTGTGCACAAACTTCAATGGCGCTACCCTCTGCAGGGACGGGCGCAGCCGCAGCCGCAGCAGGGGCCGGCACGAGCACCCGCGCCTGCGCAGCAGCCGCAGCCGCAGCCGCAGCCGCAGCCGGCGGAGGGAGAAGAGCCGCAGCAGGGAGAGGGAGCGCCCACGGCAGGATGAGCGCAGGAGAGGCAGCCGCGGCCGCAGCCGCAGCCGCAGCAGGGGGCGAGGGGATCGTCGGCCGGCAGTCCGCAGCCGCAGCCGGGGACGGGAAGAGCGACGGTCGGCAGGGCGCAGCCGCAGCGTCGAGAGGGCGCGGTACCGCAGCCGCAGCCATGAGCGGGGCGGCAGGCGGGGCGAGCCGGTGGGCGGAGCGCCGCAGGCCTCACCCAACCGCTGGCAGCACGGTGAGAGGAGCGCGCGGTGCAATTGCATCGGCTTGTAGCAGTATGCCTGCCCTGGCCTGCTCCTCATGCTTCCGTCCTGCGCTCCCCGTCTAATCCCTCTGCCTGCCATCAACTTTGGCCGTGTCCAACTGACCCATTGCTGACGCCCGGCACATCCCTGCCGACCTCTTCCCGCCTCCCCTGCAGACCGCTTCCAGGCCACCTTCACCAGCGGTGGGCGCATCAACGACCCCAACGACCCCGACAGCAGCAGGCCATTCTGGGGCGGCGCCCAGCCATCGGCGCGCATCTCAGGCTACGCGGCGGGCCTGCTGGGTGAGGGGGTGGGGGTGGGGCCTATAATGGTGGATGAGGTGGCATGCTGCCTCGTCGCTGCTGCGGTGCTGCCGCTTGCAAGTCTAGGCTTGGTTGGGTGGCGCCCAGAGCCTGCCTGGGGGAAGTCCGCCCCTCCAGCACCTATTGGCCTCCCTTCCAAGTGTGCTGCGGCACCTTGCTACGTGTGCTGTGCTGTGCTGTGCTGTATTGTGCTCACCCTGCTCCTCCCCCTGCCTACCCAACACCCTGCTGTCCGCGCTGTGCCAGCTGGGTTTGACGACGACTGGGAGGCTGACGCCCTTGCGCTGGAGCCCCACGGCAGCGAGGCCCTGCCCTCTGCTGTCCTGCGCGTGACGGTAGGTGGGGCGGGGTTGCGGAGGGGGAAGGCGGGCCACGCTGCAGGCGGTGTCCACACTGGCTGCACCATGTGTGATGCGACCATACCCAGCCTGCTTTTCTGCGGCGCCCCTTTCAGCGGCGGCAGCACAAGAAACGAGCGTACTTGGTGCCCCCCGCTGCCCCTCCTGCCCTGCAGGGCCTGCCGGAGGATGCGACCGAAGGGGAGCTGCGGCAGCTGTTTGAGCCGCTGACGGGGGTGAAGGAGATACGGCTGCCCAGGGAGCAGGGGAGCCAGCAGGGCAAGGGCTGCGCATTCATGGTGGGTATGAAAGGATTGAGGGTGGGTGGGAAAGCCAGGAGCAGTGGGTGGGGCACAGGGCGACGAGGGGTTTGCCCCCTCGACGAGGGGGAGGGAGGGAGCCAGAGGTTGGATGGGGTGCGGTTGGAAGGGCGGGAGTGACTAAGTGGGAAGGGCCAGGCGGGGGGCGGTTTGCTGTGCTGTTCTCTACTGTGCTGTGCTGGAGGAGGCTCGCGTGACGTCTGCGTGGTGCCGCCCGCTGGTGCCTGCCGCGCAATTCAAGCCACACCTCTGGCTCAGTGCCAACGCTCCCACCTCCGCTCACCCCCTGCCCCCCCTTCTTTCACTCAAGCGCTCCCCTCTGCAACCTCTCCCCCACCTCCGCCTCTGCTGCTCCCCTGCCTCAGGAGTTTGGATCTGCCGATGCAGCGGCGGGCCTGATGGGGTCGGACTGGCGGGAGCAGACGTTCTTTGGGCAGCACCGCCTGGTTTTCGAGTATGCCCGCCCGCAGGCCGAACCGGGGGCCCCGAGCATTGCTGCTGGAGACTGGATCTGCGAGTCGTGCAGGGGCGTCAACTTTGCGAGGTGGGGCGCCTTGGGGATGTGCGGGGGTGGCGAGCCCTCAGCGGGGGAGCGGGGGCGGGACGGTGCATGCTCGAGAGGTGGCCGACTGGAGAGGGGGCGTGTCGGGGCAGACGGAGCAGAGCATTGCCCGTGGATGGGGTTGGGGGCCAGAGATCAACCGGGGTGTGGGCGAAGCGGCTGTGCACTGTTGTAGTTGCACACAACACTCGTTCCCCCGTAGGGCTCTGCTCAGCCTTGTTCGCCTCCCTGCCCACCCCCGCAGGCGCGCCGAGTGCTACCAGTGCCACCGCGAGCGCACGGCGGGGGCGCGGGTGCTGGGCCCTGGGGAGGTGGGCGAGCAGCCGCCTTCGTGCATCCTGCGGGTGGGCGGGCTGGCGCCGACCGCGGATGAGGAGGCGCTGCGCTTCCTGTTTGTGCCGCACGCGCCAGGTGGGCGCGGGCCGGAGGGCCGGGTGTGGCGGACGCAGGGGGAGGGTTTAACTGGGTTGGATAGATTCACGTGGCTGGGCAGATTTGAGTGGATTGCTCTGCCGATTGGCTGCGCCTGTGCCAAGGGGCAGGCTTTGCACAGTTGCTCATGGTATTCCGCCCGCCTGCCCCCAGCCATGCACATCCACCCCACCTCCTTCCCCACACCCTTTACTCACTCACCCCACCCTACGGCGCCCGCTGTGCAGTGCGGGGCATCCGCCTGCTGCGGGACCGATACACCGGGGAGCCGCGTGGCGTGGCGCATGTGCAGTTCTACAGGTGACACGGCTGCCGCCTGCCAGTGACCGCTGTTCAGGCAAATGGCAGGAGGGGTTGCTCTGTCTGTGTGTGCCCCCGTCCTGTGCACTGGCTGGGCCAACGCCGCGGGCCAGCCAGCATGCACTGCGGCTGCGCCCACACTGCGCTGGCTTCCCAGCTCCCTGCACCCCTGCTGCTGCCCCGCCCCCCCCCCCCCCCCCCCCCCCCCCCCCCCCCCCCCCCCCCCCCCCCCCCCCCCCCCCCCCCCCCCCCCCC
>JAPTJF010000464.1:17261-47936 GCA_029339195.1 Micractinium sp. NFX-FRZ | reverse complement strand
GCTTGCGCCCTCGTTTTCCTCCCGGGCATTTGCCGAATCACGCATACCGCGTATACTTCTTCTTCTTCTTCTTCTTCTTCTGCATCCAAGCCCCAGCACATCCGAGCACCACTCACACACATCCAGCTGCCTGCAGGCCTCCGGAAGCACCTGCATGCGAGAATGGCAGACGGTCCCTCAACCTCTTACCGGCTGCTGCCTGTCCGGCTGTCGGGAGCGGGGCAGCCCAGCATAGTGCGCTACCTGTACATCAAGCAGCACGCTTCCGCACAAGACGGCCTGCCCAAGGAGCGCGCGCTCTTTGTGGCGGGCGTGCCGGCGGCCCTCCAGGGCCCCGCCCTGGTGGAGCTGTTTGCCAAGTTTGGGGAGGTGGAGCGAGCGGCGATGCACGGCAGCCGGGTGTCCGCAGTGCTGCTTTACGCGGCGGCGGAGGGGCTTGACCGCCTGCTGAAGGCGGCGGCCAAGGGACGGCCGCTGGAGCAGCGCGTGCCGGAGCCGCAGGGCCCCTGCGGCCTCAAGAGTGAGCAGGGGATGGAATGAAGGGGGCTGTGGGGGTTGGGAAGGCTGGTCACGACAGCGGGCCCAATTCGTGCATGGCGCACGCGCTGGCCGGCCGGAGCTTGGCGTTCCAACTCGGGCTGCTTTGCACCCTGCCTCGCCCACCAGCATTGCGTGCCGACTCCCTCCCAACCCCGCCCTTGCACCTGCACCCTCTGTGCCTCTACCAGGCTGGGTGGAGCAGCACAAGGCGCTGAAGCCGGGCAACGGCGAGCTACAGGCGGCGCTTGATGAATGGATGGAAGAGTGGGAAGAGGAGGAGGAGCGGCGGCGGGAGGAGGCGCTGTTGGCGCAAGTGGACGACGATGGGTGGACGGTTGTGCAGAGGCACAAGGTGGGTGCAGCTGCTGCACTGCGTTGCTGTAGTGTTGTATGGCGTGTGGTAGCACATTGCCTGCCTGGCGGGGCAGATGCCGACAGGCTTCGCTTTGGACCACAGCATGAGGCGGGTGTGGGCGACAAAGGCGCTGTTCCTGCTCCGATCGAGTGTGTGGTGCTGCAGTAGTGTGCAAGCAGAGCGGGGTAGATGGTGTTGACTAGGGTTGTGGCATATGCGGGCAGCGGAGCGCGCCTGCTTGGCCCTGCCATGCCCTCGCTGCATGATGCACCCTGCTGTCCGTTGCGGCTGGTGACGAGCACACTTCTTTGCACGTCAGTCTGACGCTGCGCCAGCACACGGCCAGCGACCCGTGCTGCCAACCTTTCTACTTCTGCCGAAGCCCAACTGCCACGCACCATTCTCTTCTGCAACGCCACAGGACTGCTCCTTTGTTGTTTGCTTGACTGGCGGGTGTGTGCTCCTCTCTGCAGCAGGCCGCGTGAGGACGTTCAGGTGGCACATCCCACAGTGGGGTGACCCACCTCTGAGTACGCCATTCCATCAGATTTGACTCGATTGCCTGTGGTCCCACCGCTGTGTCATGCATTCAGGGCCGCAAGAAGAATGCCAGCGCGACGGGGGTCACGGTGGGCGGCGTGGCGGGCGCAGCGGCGGCGGCGCAGCTCGCAGAAAAGAAGAAGAAGGACAGCAGCCACCAAGACTTTTACCGCTTCCAGCAGCGCGAGCACCGGCGCACCGGTGAGTTTGTGGGTGCTGCGCAGGAGCAGGGTGTTGCTGGGAGGTGTGCAGGGCAGCAGGCGAGCAGGCAATGCGGGGCGGGGATGAAACGCCTGCCCACCTGCTGCACCAATGTGCCACAGCTTCCACACGCCGTTACCTCCCTGCACGGTACCCACAATATGCTCACGCTTGCTGTGCTGTGACCGCCTCTGCCCTGCCCGCCCTGCAGAGCTGCTGGACCTGCGCACCAAGTTTGAGCAAGACAAGAAGCGGATAGCGGACCTGCGGGCCAGCAGAAAGTGGCGGCCGTACTAATGTCATGCGGCGGCAGAGGGCACCCGTGTCGTAATTTCAACTGTACACTGATATGTGTACATCCTGTAACCTGCGCTTTGTGCTGATGCATGTGAGGAGGCAAGAAGAGTGGGCCCCTTGTCCAATTCAGCGTGCCGCCACTGGATAGATATGCTGAAGCGACACGGCGAGAAGAGTGATGGGCAGCGCTGGGGATGCTCTCAGAGCAGGCTGCGCCGCCGCGGCGCGCCGGCGCCAGCCTGTCTTCAAATGCTGGCCCTCAAGTTACAGCTCCTTAGCTGTGTTTCCCAACATCCCCATCCTGTCAAGGAACAAACGTTCTAGTGTTGCAACAACCTTTTGGGCTGAAGGCGCACCTCCCGCAAGGACTTCGCAACTCCCGGAGAGCAGCCCGCTGGGCCAAGGCCCCGGTCCTGTCAGCTAATTGTGGCAGCCAAATGGCGTCTGACAGCGTAGCGACGTTCAGTGGCAGGCGAGGCCGAGGAGCGGCGGCCAAGGGTAAGCGGGGGCAAACGCAACTAGCAGATGGCGGAGGCGTGGAGGCAGCAGGATAGCGAGTATGAGCGCTGAGGGGCGGGCCAGCCGCACAAGGCCTGCTGCAGCTCCCACCCACCGCCGCCGCCGCCGCCGGTGCACCCTTGCAGGCGCCGTCCTTTCGGTGGTGCGCCTGGCAGGCGACAAGCTGGCTGCTGCTGGCATGCGCCTGCGCGGCCCCGGCGACGAGCCCACACTGCCAGAGCAGCTGGCAGCGGAGTGGCGCGCGCTGGCGGCGGCAGAGGGCCCCCCCGCCGAGGATCGCCTAGAGGCTCTGTTCTCCAGCACCTTTGCGGGCTGGGGGCAGCTGTCACTGGGCGACCGCGTCCTGCATCTGGATGCCTGGTGAGCACGAAATGTTGCAGCATGCTGGCGGGGAAAGTTCAAGAAGCGTTGCTATTGCTGCCCCAGCACCGCCTTCCTGACCTCCCCCACCGCATCGTACTGCACGTCCCACCTGCCACCTTACCCTCTTTGCTATTGCTACCCCTCGCACCGGGCCTCGCTCGTGCAGGGGCTTCATCCAGCAGCGGCACCCCGTGGTCTTTGCAGCATTGCTTCCCCGCCCGCTCATGCGTAACATGGAGCGCTGCCTGTGGGGCGAAGCTGGCGCGGCCTCTGTGTTCCAGCTCAACATGTGCTCTGTGCGCACGCAGCCCTTCATGACGACCCCCGTCGCCGACCTGGCACGCAGCATCCTGGACGCTGGTGGGTGCTGCGCTGGGTGGGGCGGGGCAAGCAGTCTGGGTGCGCCAGGCTGGTGGGTGCTGCGCTGAAGTGGGATAGGGCAGGCAGTGGTCTGGGTCGTGGGTGCTGCGCTGCGTGCTGCCCATGCTGAGCGCCACATGTCCGCTCGTCTCCTTCTTGCCAAACGCGTCACATCATCCACACCCAGGCCTCGTGGGTCACCGCCCTGCTTACTTTGCCCCCTGCCCTTCCCACACCTGCCGCCTGCCACCCCACCTGTTACCTCCCCAGCCATCCACGCCTGCGCGGAGCGCGTTCGCAGCGACTACAAGCTGGCCGCCGCCATGGGCCCGGTCCTCTCCATGGCGCCCCACGCGTCACGCACCGCCTCCGTCCAGGCCGAGCTGCACCTGCTGCGCCGTGCGGCAGCCGATGCGGTCAACCCGCTGGAGGAGGCGATCTACCGGCGCATCGCCTGGACCAAGCACGCCTTTGCCTGCGACAGCTTCACTGGTGGGTGCAAGCATCAGCAGGGCGGGCACAGCAGGTGGTGCAGCAGTGCTGGTGCCGGATGGGCTGGGGCAGATGTTGTGGGGAAGATGGCTGGGTGCTGACGCAATGAGGACTCTCACCCACAGTGCTGCGGTTCATGTTGCGCTGCCCCCCTCTTTGCTGCACCACACCCTCTTGTGCCCTGCCTGCCATGACCCGCCTGCAGCCCGCGGACAGGTGGCTGCCTCGCTGGCACGCGACTCGATGCAGGCGCACGGCGGCAACCTGCGGGCCACGTTCATCAAGGTGAGAGTGCTCTTGCATCCTCACACAGTGCAGCACAGCCAGCGGCCTGCGCTGCCGCAGGCAATCTTCCCCCCGTGTGAGTTGCACAGTCATCTGCCCGGCCACACATGCAAGCCTGCTGCCATCACTCCTACTCTCATCTCAGGCCCCCCTCACCGTCCGCAACTTCTCCTGCCCCATACCTACAGGCGTTTGGCTGCTCCCCAGACGAGCTGGGCCTGTGCAAGACGCCCCCGCCAGCCACTGACCCTGTGGCAGCGGCAGAGGATTCGCTGGAGGAGTGGCGCCGTGCTGAGACGCGGCGGCTGGCGGCAGCAGCAGCAGCAGCCATTGAGCAGGAGGGAGAGACACAGACGGAGGGAGCGGAGGCTGGCCACACCGGCACTGAGAAGGCTGTGGAGCGCAGCTGCGTGAGCGTGTGCACCGTGCATTCTGACGGGCGGTCGGAGGCTGCCCCGTCGCCCTGAGCAGGCAGAGGTCTGGGTGCAGCCTGCGGTGGTTAAGGCAGGTCCAATGTAGCGAGAGGCTGCTCCTCTATTTACTGAGTCTGCTTTGCAAGGGAGGCTCTGCGGTTAAAAGAAGCGTGTTATCATGTTAGGTATGCGATAGAACCAGTAGCGTTTAACATTATTGGACATAGCTCAAGCTCAACTACGAAATGTATGAGTGTGACTGAGCTTTGAAGAGATATTGAGCACGTCATAGATTGAGGCAGTTTGAAACAGGTGTAGGTAGGTCTGGGCACTTGGTGCCGAAGGGCCCGCACATCATCAGCAGGTTTCAAAATGCGCAGCACAATGCAGCAAAGAACAAAGCACAGAGCACCAGTCATCAGAAGCGCAGGGTGTCGCGGAGGTCTCGCAGCACTCTGCCTGTCGCGCGCTGCAGGCCCTGCAGCACGCCCGCTCGGCTGGGCCGCCCTTCGAGCTCCTCGCGGGCAGTCTCCTCCACCTCAGCAGCAGAAGGGCCAGCCATCCCGCTGAGGTCAGCCTCATCTCCCTCATCAGCTGATACTGATACCACCACCTGCGGCCCAGCAGCACCAACAGGTGCCGCAGTGCCGGCAGGATGGGCAGCTTGTGCGCCGGCGCCGGCGCCGGCGCCAGTGCCGGTGCTGGTCACGGCTGAGTTGCCTCTGCTCCCCTGTATGTAGCGGCGCAGCGAGGTCTGGCGGATGCCCAGAGGGCGGATGAGCAGCTCGCGCACTGCAGGGTTGGCAGCCAGGAGGGCCAGGGCCTCGGCACCGCCGCTGCAGCAGCACGGGGGAGGAGGGCAGGCGGCACAGAGCAGAGCAGCCGGCGCTGAGACCCCGTCGCGACTGGGTGCCTGCTGAGCTGGAGTGCAGCAGTTGATGCATGCAACAGTGCTTGTCTCCTGCCGCTGCCAGCACACTGGCACGCACACAGCGTGCAAGCGCAGCGTGGCACAGCGCACACCTGAGCCCTTTGCCCTCGTGCTGCCCACGCAGGACGGCGGCCAGTGACTGGTTGTAGCTGACCAGCAGGTGCTGCTTGATGCTCGACCTGGTGCCCCGCTGCACGTGGTGCTCCAGGAAACCTGAGGGAGCCAGGGAGGAGACAGAGGGGCGGTGGCAGGGCAGGGGCAGGGGCAGACAAGCTTGGGGGTGCGGTGGGGTGGGGCTGGGATGCGACAGGCGTCAGGAGGGTGCACCAGTGATAAGCTGGGGAACCAGTGTGACAGCTGGGATTCCCCATGTGGGTGCAGAACCACAAGCACCCACTTCCGGGCCCTACTTGCTGCAAAACACATACAGCCGCACACCCCTTGCCAACCCTTTTACCCCCGAAGCAGGCAGGCGGCTGGCTCACTGGGGTTGACAATGAGGTCGCCGCTGCTGTTGATGATCACAATGTTGCCGGCCCGCTTGAACAGGACCACAAACTTGGCTGACTTGGCCACTGCAGGGGAGGGGAAGAGGGCAGGGGGCGGGACGGGGGTCCGCAGGGTGGAAAGCGAGAGGTGGGAGGCAGGCAGACAGGCAGGTAGGTGCGGAATCGGCACGCATGCCTCGAGTCACCGGTCAGTCATGCAAGCTCCCGCCCACATCCCTCTCTTCTCTACACTCACATCCCTCTCTTCCCACACTCCACCCCACATCTCTCTCTTCTCTACACTCCACCCCATACGCCGTAAGGCTATGCCACTACAATAATTCCCCGTCCTGCCAGCTCACCCAAGTCCTGATCGTTGATGATGGTCCAGCTGTCGGGCACGTGCCTCCTGAACTCCCGAGCAAACGCGTGGTTGCCGGGCCGCGGGGCGCCAAACGTGTAGCAGCTGATCCAGATGGGGCCGCGCGCCGCTGCCCCCGATCCTGCCAACTCTGGGCCGGCTTCTACGTCTGCTGCTGCTGTGCCTGCTGATGTGCCTGCCGCCGCGCCTGCCGCTGAGCTGGCTGCCTGAGTTGCTGCCCCGCCGCCAGGCCCGCCTGCCACGTCATACCCCCACTGGGGCAGCTCTCTGGCCAGGTCGAATGCACACAGCGTGGCCTCAGCCCCTCCCAAACTGTGGCCGGTCAACAGGATGCGAAAGGGCTGCTGGCTGCCGCCGCCATCGCCGCTGCTGCCGCCACCGCCGCCGCTGCTGCTGCCACGGGCACCCGCTGTGCCGCTGCTGGTGCAGCCAAAGCCGCCCGGTGCCGTGCGTTGCCGCAAGAGCTGCGCCACGGCATCTGCCAGAGCTGCCCCATCTGGGCTGCCGCTCTTGCCCTGGCCGCCACCAGCGTACCCAGCCATCTCCTCCCCGGCCGCCGCCGCCTCTCGGGCCTCTGCCTCCAGCGCCGCTGCCGCCGCCGCCGCCAGCTCTGCCCCCCGTTCCTCATGCTCTCCGCTGCAGCAGCGCACCACCGTGGTCCCAAAGGGAGGCATGCCCCTGTGGTCGTCACCACTCTCGTGTGGCAGGCCCTCCAGTATCTGCCGCACCCGCTGCAGCACCTGCCTGTCCAGCCCGTGTTCCACCCAGGAGGCCAGGAAGCCGGTGTGCACCAGGGGGCGCGTGCCCAGCAGGAGCACGCCGCGCGCCGGCGGGTGCGGCGAGCGCCAGAACTGCGGCGGTGGAGGGACAGGCAAGCAGGGTCGGGGGTGAGGGGGATTGGAGGGCTGGCTGTGTAGCGGGGTGCTAGCATAAGTCCCCCATGTCCTCACGCTGGTCTGTAATTGAGCAGCACGCAAGCTTGCAGACCCCCACAGTTTCATCCCAGTGCCCGCTCGTCTCCCTCCCTGCCACCTTCTGTCATCGCCTGCCACACCCAGCCCCAGCCTCCCTCCCTGCCCCCAACGGCACCTTGGCATCCGCTTTCATGTTGGCCAGGCTCTGGGTGCCCCTAAACGTGATGACGATGGCGCGGGGGCCCCACATCAGCAGGCAGTTCATGTCGTGCCGCGGCTCGCGCAGCCACTCGTAGTGGGTGCAGCCGTAGAGAGCCATGGCGGTTTGGAGGGACGACACCGTGCTCTCCGGCTGCAGGGAGGAGGGCGAAAGAGGGGGGACGATGGGTTTGAAGGAGGAGCTGCTCACTTTTCGGGGAAGCGGGGGGGGCCTCATGGGAAGTGGGAGAGGACACAGGTGCAAGGGCAGCAGCGCATGGCAACACCGCCCTCCTTTCCAGCGAGAAAGCAGCAGCAGCAGCAGCGGCAGCAGCGGCAGCAGCAGCAGCAGTCGCCCTGCGCCAGGCTGGCGCCCCAGCGCCCTCCCTCCCACCCACCCTGAAGTGTCGGTACGAGTGCAGGGCGCAGTAGCAGGCCTTGAGGGCGGTCTCAAAGCAGAAGAGGGGCTCGTCAGGCAGGCCGCGCGCCGCCTGCACCTGCGGTGCCGCCGCCTCTGTGAAGGAAAACTGCTGCAGGGCGGTGTGCAGGCGCAGGGCGCACTGCTGGGGCGGGCTGGGGCTGTACAGGAGTGCCTCCGTGGTCAGGAGGATGGTCATTTGGATCTGCGGTGCATGGGAAGCATGCATGGATGGTGTTGACACGCAGCCAGTTGCGCAGGACAGGTTGCCATGCGTTCGAGCATGCAGGCCTGCAGGTAGGCAGGCAGAGGGCCACGCTGGTGAGGGGCAGGCACGAAGGTGCTGCAGCAGCACCCAGGCAGGGCAGGCACTTGCGCCAGCAGCCCAGGCAGTGTGTGTGTGTGTGTATGTGTGTGCATCGCGCCCCCGCCCCCGCACCATCATCGGGCCGAGCCCCAGCCAGAGTTCCAAATTGGCGTTGCAGGAATCGATGTTCAGGTACAGGATCTGTGGGCAGAGGCAGGGGGAGGCAGGCAGAGCGGATTGCGGCTACAACGCTTGTTGGCCACCTAGGCACATGTCGACGTCTTCGGCACACGCTGCCTCCCGCTGTGCACGAAGAGGCGGCGCTGCCGCAGGTGGTGGGCTTGCCTGCCTGAACGGCTGCCCTCTCCCCGCCAACGGCTGCCCCTTCCCCTGCCCCTCCTCCCCGCATCACCACTCACAAAGACGATGCAAATGACGAAAAAGAGGGAGGCCCACATGCGGGTGCGCAGCTGCAGGCGAGCCATCACGTTTTGCACTCTGCATCCTCACGGAAGGGCCAAGGGCACACACAGTTTTGAGGTAAGTCGCTGACATCGTTGCAAGGAGGCTGCGCAGTTCGGCAGCTGGGCAAGCAGCAAGCACGCCCCATGCTGCCCGTAGGCTGGAGCCCGGTGGGCAGCTGCACAGCTTGCCTACCAAGCGCCGGTCTCAACGTGTAAAGTCCGTGCGAGCGCGGGCATGCAAGTCGGCACGAGGTGGGGCCGGCCGTGCCATGCAGGACGTGAACCGAACTGCTACGCTTGCCTTGCATGCCGTCTAGCCAACCATCACATTGAAGCCCACCCAAAGACTGCCTCACCTGTAGGGCGAGTAGGGCAGCCGGCGATACTCTGCCAGCACAAACGACATCAGCAGCACGAACAGGAGCAGGCTCAGCAGGAAACTACGCAGGGGGGCAGGCAGGCAGGGGGTGAGGGTGGGGCGGGAGGCACGGCAGGAGGGGCACGCAGAGAGCACGGGCAAGGCGGGTGCAGGCCAGAATGTGACAGTGCAGCGGGCTGTGGTGCGCGTGTGTTGACGCTGGTGCTGGCAGCGGAACAACGCAGCGCGCATGCTGGTGTGGCGAGCTGAGCTGGCAGGTGCGGAACAGGGCGCAACACTGGGGCTGCCAGTGTGCTGACTCACAAGGCCCCAACTGCGACGGACAGCGCTGTGAACATGGTTGGGGTGGAGCAGTCCCTGCAGGGCAGGCAGAGGCAGCAAGGCCTAGGCAGGGCCGGTCACACAGTGGTTGCAGACAGCAGCGGGTGCACCTGCCTCAAATGCCTCCCAACAGGGGGTGCGCGCGCCAAGCTGCATGCGCCTCAATCTGCGGCAGTGGCAGGCCCGGTTGCGGTGGGCGGCCTCCCCCAGGTGTGAGCGGAGCAGGGGGGTGGGAGCTTTGCTGGAACAGTCCCCGAGACCATTCCGGGGTGACTCACCACTTTAGGTTTTCACAGCCGGTGCGGCTGGTCTCCCCCGCCACCCATTCGGCAACGGTGGTGCACTCCTCCTGGTTGACGCCTGGGCAGATGAGGGCGACGTTTGTCACGCCTGCCACAGCAGGGATTCACGTGCCAGGGAATTGAGCGCATTTGTGTGCATATGATAACATTGTCAATACAATTCGAACAATTAGATGTTCGAGTGCACCACAGCGAGCAGCGGCAGCGCCTGAGCCTGCTGCCAGCAGCAGCCCCGCTGACTGGCAGTGGCGGCAGGCATGGCGCGGCTTCAGCGGCAGCGGTGTGCAGCTTGGAAAATAGCTGGCACGCTGGCGGCGTGTGCGCTGCCACGTGTGCAGCAGGGCCCCTCTCGCGCTGCATGCATGCACGCCTCACCGCCCAGCAGGTCCATGCTGCCCAGAGCGACCGCAATCATCAGAGCCTCTGCAGGCACACGGGCAACAGACAGACAAGACAGACAGGCAGAGATGTAAGCAGCAGCTGGAGGGAGTGCCTGGGCAAGGGCCATGGCGAGCTGGGCATGTCTGATGATGTGGCGGACTAGAGAAGGCCATGATGCAGACGGACGGGGAGGCACGAGGGCCTGCTGGCTGGCGGCAACCACGCCCTGGCCGCCCACCCACCGGTAGGGAACCACAGCAGGCTGAACACAATGGCCTGCAGCCAGCGGGCCATCAGCACGTCATCGCGGTTCACTGCACTTGTGTCCGGAGAGGGCGCATGGGGGAGCCAGTCGGGAGTGGCTGAAAGGGCGTGAAAGGCACATGTGCTTCAGCAAGCGGCACAGCGCCCCGACCAGGACAACAGCCCAGAGCCTGCCCGGCAGTCCCCAGCCCAGCGGCCCTACCTGGTGCCAGGGAAGCGGCGCGGTCCACAACACACGGCCGAGGTGGCTGATCTACCACTGCTGCATCAGCTGTCTGCTCATGATCTGCTGCTTTGGATGGCGGCTCCGCCCCACCCCCCGCACTGCCCCCACCGTTGCCGCCGCTGCTGCCAGTGCGACGCAGCTGCTTTGGGCGGACGGCACCCCCGCAGCCGCCACAGCCGCCACCATCGCAGCAGCAGTAGCAGCAGCAGTCGGCAGAGCAGAGGGCGGTGGCCAGCCAGCGGTGGAAGGTGCCGCGTGCGCCCCAGCGCTCCCGCAGGCGGCGCCACGACCCGGCTGGCAGCAGGGTGAGGGGGCGGGCCATGTTGAGGCACAGAATTGTGTTCCACGTCGTCAGACTGAGCAACGCCAGAGCGTCAGCACTTATGTCGAACCAGCCGCACGGGACCTACACACACAAGTGTGACAAGAGGACGGGGAGGTGGCAGGGAGGTGGGCACCTGAGCAGGGCGAGTGCTTGCTGGATGGCTGGCACACAACGCGGCGCGGCTGCGTGGCCAGGGTGCGCCATGCAGCGCTGCACAGCCCAGATGGTAGATTTAGTTGCGCTGCCACAAGCATGTGCCACAGGGAGGCACTCCCCTACTGCACCCCCATTGCCTCACCTTAACGCTGTAAATGTTGAGGGCGAGGTAGCAGCAGAGGTTGAGGGTCTGCAGTCCCAAGTCGAGGCTGGTCCACCCCAGCAGCTGCTTCTCGCGCCTGCCCAGCACTGCCTCGTGCCGCCGCACACGGCCCACCGCCTGCCACACGCGCCGCCCGAATGCGACGTCCACACACAGCAGCAGCGCCAGGCACGCGGACCCCACGCCAATGTTGACCCACTCAAGCTTGTGTGTGCGCAGTAGGGAGTTGCTGTCGGAATCGAACCTGCCAGAACGGATTGAATGAATGGGGTTGAGTGGGGGGTGAAGTGGGGTGTGGGACCTTGTGCCTGAAGTCTGCACCCAAGCGCATGCGTGCACTGACGCAACAAGTAAGATACAAACTAATAGAAGGCTGGCTGGCGGGCGGGCGGGCGGCAAGCAGCAGCAAGAGACAGGCAGGCGGTGGCATGGCAGTGGAAGTCGGGCAGCGGCGGTTAGCAGGCCGGCAAGCAGCTGTGATATTCCGGAGTCGGCACTAAAACTGCTGACACGTTGAGGCATGTCGTCACTCACTGAGCTAGCACCTCCCACACCAGGAGCGCCCAAGCCAGCATGCCCGCCACACGCTGCAGGTTTGACAGGGGGCAGAGACAGGGGAGCGTTCGTGTGACGGTACCGGCAGCAGCGGAAACCCGACGGGGAAGATTGTCCAGCTCGACTCCAAGGGTAATACGGTGTGCGCCCGCTACATCAGCAATGGAATCCACCTCTCACCTGTGCTGCCAAGATGCCACGTGTCCTCTTCTCGCTGATAAACTCCAGCTGCAGATGGACACGCTCGTTGTCGACGCTGCTGTCAGCGCCGCCGCCGCCGCCGGCCATCTTGGCGGCAGGACTAGGGCTGTTCAGAATGGCCCCGCCAGGACTACTGCTATTGTTATGTTATTTCATGGCGCACTCGATGGAGCTGTCACCGGCTCGCGAGTGGGCGCGGTGAAGACCTTTTCAATCCTCGCGCGCTCACCAGCTCGTCACAGGTGCTTCTCAATAGGTATAATAACCCGATATAAGTTGCAGCACAAATCGCGGAGTGCAACTAAACACCTTGCAAGCTTCACACGCGCCGGCTGCAGAGCGTCGGGGCAAACACGGTGCCGCTGCTTGCAGTGTCGAGCACAGTGATCCTCGTGAGACCTGAGATATGCGTCGTGGCAGACATTTGTTTGGGCGTCAATAGCCAGGGCGTTGCCTTGCAGGCAGTGGCGGCGCCAGCTGAGCAGTCACCGCGGCACATCCGCTCCTAGACTCAGCTGCATCCCTCTGCTCCTTGCATGATTGGGTGGGGCATGGGCAATGGGGCATGAATGAGTGTGGAATGGGTGATAACTCGTGACACATCAAGGGACAGCATCAGGCAGGGTCAGGCATGTCACGGCGGGGCAGGCTGCCAGGCGGCAGCACACACGCGGGGAAGGAAGGGTCAAGAGGGAAAGAATTTGGAAGCAACGCAAGAAGAACGGTGGTTCATTTGGATGAAAGCGTGTTGGAGTAGGGCGGGCTCAGATAATCTGTGCAACCACCAACACTGAGTGACACGATGGGGATGGATGAAAGGGTACATGTGAGGAGGGCGCAAAGCACGCATCTGCCAGGCAAAGACGGCAGGGCTACGAACCGCCATGGCCTTGCCCCTGCCCTCGCTGCTGCGCCGGCTCTAGCTGCTGGTCCGCCGGCTGGTCAGGCGGCTGCTCTACTGGCAGCACAGCTAACTGCTCCGCCGCCTCTGCTGCTGCCGCTGCTGCTGCTCCAGAGTCCTCGGAGGCTGCAGGCTGGCCAGCAAACGGTGCCTCCTGCTGCTGCTCGCCTGCGGGCGCAGCCGGCTCCTTCGTCTCGCTCTTGCCGGTGGAAGTGCTGGCGCCAAAGGCGCAGTGGGACGATCCTGAGCCCATCTTTTCGCAGCAGCGCTTCAGTCGGTCGATGGCCCAGGCGCAGGCCCGCTGCAGGGCCAGGAGAGGGAGGCAGGGCTTGAAGTGGGGTGGGGATGGGAGAGCACGACTGAAGGGGGTTGGGTTGGGTATGGGACGGAAACACTGAAGGGCCTGGGGCACATGAAGCACGGTGCAACAGGCTACAAGCACGTCAACCGGGCACTGCATAGGGCTCCCTCGCCCCCACCTCTCTACACACCCTCCCTCCCCCCGGCACTCCATCCCCTCACTCCCTGCCTCATCAGAGCTTGCCCCTGCCCTCTGCCATTTAAACAGCCCGCTCCAAGGCTACGCTGAAGCAAGCACTCAACCCTGACCTTCTCCTGTCCCTACCTCGTCATAGTTTGCCTCTGCCAGGCACTGCTGCACCACACACGCGCTCCGCCGGCAGGCGTGCGTCTCCATCCCCAGCACTGGCATGCACAATTCGTGGCAGCAGAGCCGCTGCCAAACAGCAAGAGGTCGCCCCGGGCTGCCTGAGCGGGGTGGTGCTGGGCGGCTTGAGGTCGCCGGTGAGCTGCTGCTGCGCTGCTGCCGCCGCCCCGCTGCTGCTGCCGCCGCCGCCGCTGCCGCTGCCACTGTTCAGCCGGCCGTCGCGGCTGCCTGATCCTCCAGTTGAACAATGTAGTCGAGGAAGGTGCGTTTGCGATGAACCTGGTGGCTGGTAATCGGCCAGGAACGTGCAGCACTTTTCGTCGGGCGTGGGCAGGCACCTGAGCGGCCTGACGGATCTGGAATATTACTGTGGTAACGCTTGATCAACGAAGGGACAATCAGATGTGGCATCGGCCTCTATCACCTCTGGCGCCTTGTCCAGTCAGCGTGACGGGCATAGGGCAGGGATGGCCCGGAAGAGCTCTACTTCGGTTTCGGAAGCTGGACTTCGGGCACACTTGCAATCAGCATTGCTTGAGACGACTTGCGACGCTGCCGACAGCGGACCGAACTTGCAGCTCCCGCTAGGGCACCTGCGAGCCCTAGCGGCTCACAGATGCTGCGGGCAGGGCCTGTGCTAGCAGGACTGGTGACACAGCAGCTGCCCGTCACCTGGGCAGCTGCCAACACGCTTGCGGCGGTGGGTGCCACTTGGCCGCCGTCTGCCCGCCGCCTCGCTCACCCCGTCACAGGCTCTCCTTACACCCCACCTCCCTGCGTATCGTGCATTGCAGCGATGGATGAGCAGTGCAGCACCCTCGGAAGCCCTGTCCTTTGAAGACCTGCCTCCGTACGCCAGCAACGTAAGCCCTGCCGGGGCGCCACCTCTGAGGACGGCGCACTGGGAGACTCAGCTCCACTTGCAAAGCGGGTTTGGCGCCAGCCAAAGCCTATCCACACATTGCAGTCTCTGCACAGGCACCTTACTGGCACCTTGTCTGCGCTCAGGCCAGCTGTTTGCAGCGCTCTTTTGCCTGGCACCCACTGCTGCATCCCACATGTTTGCTGCCGTGCAGCCCAAATGGGAGCGGGTGGCGGCGGCCAAAGCGGCGGCGGAGCTGGGGGGCGGCCCGCAGCGCGTCGCAAAGCAGCACGAAAAGGCGAGGTGGGGAGAGAGGGCGCCATGTTGGCCTCACGAAGGGGTACGCATATGTGCCATGTCCTGCCATGCCCTGTCCTCCACTTCTCACCAACCCCCACAAGCAAGCTGTCGGTGCAAGAGCGGGTGCAGGTGCTGTCGACCCACACCCTCCAACTGCCTGCCCTTCACGTCTTCCCAAACCCCAGAGCCCTAACCTTTAACTCAAGCCTTACCCCCACCCCGCAGGGCAAGCTGACAGCGCGGGAGCGGCTGCAGGTGCTGTTCGACCCTGGCAGCTTCCAGGAAGCTGGCGCACTGGTGCAGCACCGCTGCGCCGACTTTGGGATGGAGGAGCAGCAGTACTACGGTGGGTTAATTAATTGGGTCGCCTTTTCTTCTTCCTCCTCTCAAGTTCTGGAGGCATACTGCTACTTTGGCGGCCAAGTGCGGTATGCGTGGGTGCGGGGTGGCATGGAGGCAGCCACGGCAGCAGCATCTCAGCGGGTTTGGGGTGAGCACGGTGAGTGTGACGGAGTGGCATAGCAGACTGTAGTGAGCTAAGTGTGGTGGTGCGAAGATAGGTGCAGTCGTGGCGCGAGATAAGGGTTCAGTTGCTTGATGAGGCGCATGTGAGCGTGTGTACTGCCACCCGCAGAACGGCAGGCCAGTAGCGTGCATTGGCCTGGCATCAGGTGTCTTTCCCACCCAGTGCCCGCGCCCGCTGGTTTCCCCACCGCCAATGCCCCCCGCACCCGACCCCGCAGGCGACGGGGTTGTCACCGGCAGCGGCACCGTCTACGGCCGCCCCGTGTTTGCCTTCTCGCAGGTACGACAGCTGGCGGCAGGGGTGCATGCCCCTTGGCCGGATTTCCTCTGTTGCCACCCTCAACCCGTGCCCTGGGGCTGTATTGCCCTCCCTCTCCTGTCCCCAGGATTTGGCCCAGGTGGTTTGGGGGCCCTCTCTTCTCTGTCCAGTCGTCATTGTGCCCATTCGTCTCCCTGTGTTCTCTCCTCTCTCACCTGCGCCTCCCTCCCTCGCGACTGCATCCTGCCCAGGGGCCCTCCCCTCCGTGTCCTTTCTGTGTACCTAACCACCTTCCTGTGCTCCCGCCCTGCCGTGCTTCCTTCTGCCACCGTGTTTGGAGGCCCTCGCTTCCGTGTCCTCTTTGATATACCTAGTCCCCTTCCTATTCTCCCTCCTGTTTACGCCCCCTCCCTCAGGACTTCACCGTGTTTGGCGGCTCCCTGTCGGAGAGCCACGCAGCCAAGATCTGCCGGCTGATGGACCGAGCCGTGGCGGTGCGGGGGGCATGTGGTGCCTGCCTTCCTGCATGCATGCCTTCCTGCATGGCAGCCATGCGTGTGTTGCATGCCGGAAGGCCAGGCAGCCAAGTTGGGCGGACAGACCGTCTCCTCACCCTTGTGCCGACCTGCCCGCCTGCCCGCCCACACTTGATCGGGCTGCTCAGCTGGAGGCCGCGCCTGTGGCGGGCCTGCACTCCTTTGTTCCCCCCTTCAGACCCCCGCGCCCTGCTGTTGACCTGCCCACCTGCCCGCCTGTGGGCGGGTTGTGGGCCCTATTTCCGTTGCTGAACTCCTTTGCTAACCCTGCTGCTGACATGCCCACCTGCCCGCCCGTGCTGCCCAGCAGGCGGGGGCGCCTGTGGTGGGCCTGAACGACAGCGGGGGGGCGCGCATACAGGAGGGGGTGATGTCGCTGGCGGGGTATGCCGAAGTCTTCCAGCGCAACGTGGACGCCTCCGGTGAGAGGGGGCTGGGGAGTGGAGGCATGCGATGCAGGCCTCTTTGTGGGCATGCAGCCAAGACGGGGTGATGCTGATGGGGGGACGCACAGGGGTGGGCCAGCGCAACGTGGACGCCTCTGGTGAGCGGAATGGGGGTGGGTGCCTCAGCAGAGGAGGGCCGGGCGCTGTACCAGCCCCTGGCTGCACACCCGGCAGTGATGGTCAGCTGGCCCCGCCCAGCGTCCCAGCATCCCAGGCCAGCCTGCCCCGATCACGGTTGTCGGATGCCCTTGCTCGTGCCCCGCCGCCCTGGCCCCACTGCCCTGGCCCTCCCACCCGCCGCCGCCCCCCTGCCTGCAGGCGTGATCCCGCAGCTGTCGCTGGTCATGGGACCCTGTGCTGGGGGAGCCGTGTACTCGCCCGCCCTCACAGACTTCACCTTCATGGTGGGGCGGCGGTGTAGATCTGGCGGTGGTGTGTAGATCCTCGGGGTGCTGCGGGGCGGGCAAGGGCCGGGGCATGGTGTGCTGGCGGTGTTCGAGTCGGGGTGGGGCGGGGCGGGCAGGGGGCGGGGCATGGTGTGCTGGCGGTGTTGAGTCGGGGTGGAGTGGCGCCGGGGTGGGGTGGGGTGGCGCGTGAGTGGCCTTGCGTGCTGCGCACTCGGAACTGGGCAGCCAACCCCGCCCTCCCTCCACCCCCCGCCTCCCCTCCTCTCCCTCCCTGCGGCTTCACCCCCCGCATGGCAGGTGCGCCACAGCAGCTACATGTTCCTCACCGGCCCGGAAGTGGTGAGGAGCGTGACTGGGGAGGACGTCAGCCAGGAGCAGCTGGGAGGCGCAGCCACACACACAACCAAGTCAGGTGGGGGGACGAGGGATGAGAGGGGTGACGTGCTGGGGGCGGTGGGCGACTAGCAGCGGAGGAAGTCAGCCCTACCGCCCCCTCCTAGCCCCACACACAACCACATCAGGTGGAGGGGATATGGGGCGGGGAGGGTGAGGCGGTGGGGGCGGTGGGAGTGGTACCACCAATAGAGAAAGTCTTGTCATTGGCAGCTGTGGGAAGCACCAGCACTCTGCCTCGTGCTTGTGCCCCTGCAGGCGTGGCCCATGGCGCATTCGACAATGAGCTGGACGCCCTGGCGGGCGTGCGGGAGTTGCTGAGCTACCTGCCGCTGTCCAACCGAGACGCGCTGCCGCGGGTGGGTGGGCATAGCGGCTGGGTGCCGAAGCCGAGCAGTTCCTTTCTGTTTCCATCACGGGCTGGCGCTGCACTGTGAAGACAGGGGTCTCTAATGTGAGGCTCGGGCAGTGTGTTTCGGCAGCGGCAGGTAGCTCAGCAGCCCCTGCATGCCCGCCAGACCAGTGCTGCGCCGTGGCTCCCAGTGGACTCCCCACTTGCGTGCCGCCCTGGCCCCCGGAGCCCCACCCCCCGGCAGATCCCGTGCACCGACCCGGCCGACCGGCTGTGCCCTTTCCTGGACTATGTGGTGCCTTCAAACGAGCAGGAGGTGGGGGAGGGCAGCCAAGCTTGAAATTCGTTGGACAGTGGGTACTGCGTCGGACAGTTGTGGCTGCTGAAAGGGCAAGGTTCTGGTTGGCTCCACCAAGGCTTGGGTATGGGGTGGCATGAGGAGCAGCGAGCTGGATGTAGGCTGGGGGGCAGCTGGGGGAGGCACATGGCCCGGCAGCCGCGCTGTTGCACAAGCAGCAAGGCGGCACGTTTTGAACCTCTGTGGCTGCAGCCAGCTGGTCCTCTCGGCAAGGGGATCCCGAACCGACCCTTCGCACCGCCACATGTCATGCACTCGCCCTGGTGCTGCCACCACCCACCCCTCCCCATCCCACTCCATGGCCCTATTGCTCTAGGCGTACGACATGCTGGGCGTGGTGCAGCAGGTGGTGGATGATGGGCAGGTGTTTGAGACGATGCGGGAGTATGCACGCAACATTATCACTGGTGGGCGGCTTGGGTGGGTACGGGGTGGGTGGCGGAGCAGGGGGGCTCGTGCCCTTTCAGATTTGACAGCGTGTGCCCGGGGCCGGTTGAGACCAGCAATGGTCATGCCCCAGCCTGCATTGCCTGCACATATACGGTCCCGTGCCCGGTGTGACGCTCCCGGGCCACCGCTGCTCTTTGGACTGATTTGGCCCGCAGGCTTTGCGCGCCTCAATGGGCGCACCGTGGGCGTGGTGGCAAACCAGCCGGCCGTGCTGGCGGGCTGCCTGGACATCGATGCTTCAGGTGGCTAGGGTGGCAGCATGTAGCTGTGGGCTCAACACAACAGCAATGCACCTCAGCGGGGAGGCAGGCGCTTGCATCTTGGGGTGCCATGCGGTGCGCTGTTGTAGCAGCTCCCCTTGCGCTGCATTGCATGCCTCAGGGGCCTGCCTGCTTGGCCAGCTGCGCCTGACTTGCGCTGCTGCTCCTGCTGCCCGCCCTCCTTCCATCCGCCCTTCATCCCCGTCCCTCTCTCGTGCCACTTCCCCCTGCACGGCCGCAGTCAAGGGCGCGCGCTTTGTGCGCTTCTGCGATGCGTTCAACATCCCGCTGGTGGGGGAGAGCCGGGGGCTGGCAGGGGCTGGCGGGGGCATGCCGGGGGCGGGTGGGGGTTGGACCGGGACGTGCCTACCGCTGTGCCAACCCATCTCCATCCACACGCCACCCCGCCTCGCTCTGCAGCTCACGTTTGTGGACGTGCCCGGCTTCCTGCCTGGCACAGCACAGGAGTATGGGGGCATCATACGGTGGGTGGGTGGGTTGCGGCCATCATCGGGAGGGTCGCAGGCTGCATCCGGTGCGGGGGAAACATGATCCGGCAGGGCGGATTGGAGGGTGCAGGGTTGGTGCCTTTCGTGGTCTGCGGGCGGGGTGATCCCCCCGGTGGGTTGGAAGTGCCAGGACTGTGAATTTGCAGGGGGGGCGTATTCCGTGGGAGTGCGCAGGTATCCCAGGCGGTGTGGGTGAGGGCGCCATTTTGGGCCATAGGGCAGGTGGGGCAGGGCGGGGTGGAGCGGGGCGGGGCAGGCAGGGCAGGGTGGGGTGCAGTGTGCAGCCTGTCCACACTGCCTTGCCCTGTCTGCCACCTCCCCCCTTCTGCCACGCCCACAACACATGTTTGCGCCCTGCAGGCACGGCGCCAAGCTGCTGTATGCGTATGCCGAGGCGACGGTGCCCAAGCTGACCGTGATCACGAAGAAGGCGTATGGGGGGGCGTATGATGTCATGAGTAGCAAGGTGGGCTGGGGCGGGGTGCGGATGAGTTGGTACTGCAGCAAGGTGGCGTGGCGATGAGGTGGTACTGCAGCAAGGTGGGGTGGGAGAGCTGGTCGGGAGAGTTGGTCCCGGACACACAGGCAGGCAGGCAGGCAGGCAGGCAGCGCCATGAATCGGCAGGCAGCGGCAGGAAGTGCAATGTGCCCCTTGTACCCCGCTTGAATGTGCCCCCTCCCCTGGCCCGCACTGGCCCATGGGCAGGCCGCTCCCCCGCCCCCCCTGCCCATGGCTACACACAGAGGAACACACTCCACACACCACCTCCACCCTCCCACCCTGTCCGCATTCGCAGCACCTGCGCGGCGACATCAACCTGTCCTGGCCCACCGGACAGATTGCGGTCATGGGCAGCAAGGGCGCGGTGGAGATCCTGTTCAGGCGAGTGACGTGGCCAGGGTTTAGGCCAGCAGGGCTGGGTTGAGATACCAAGGTGATACTGGGTTACAGTACCGACGTGCGTCCTAGGTTGAGATCCCAAGGTGGGTGCTGAAGCGAGATCCTACTCAGGTGAGCAGGACGGGTGAGATGTGCTGGCGTGAAGCGCGGGAGGTGGGAGGGGATGGATCCATGGGCAGGTACATTGATTGGATATGCTTGCCTGGCGCTGGCGCTTTATGCTGCTGGGCCCCGGGGGTAAGGTTTTGGCTTTTTAGGGTCGAAACCCTACCCCATAGGGCCGTCCCTCTGGCTTCCCTGACCTGCTCTGTCCATGCAGGGGCAAGAACGACGCCAGAAAGCACGAGCAGGACTACGAAGACAAGTTCAACAACCCCTTCCAGGTATGAGCGGCAGCAATCCAGATATTGTGTGTTGGTGAATCCTTGTGCTTCTCCCTCGTGCCTCTCCCGGCACCAATACGCACCATCACACGGTGGTACCTTTGCTTCTCTCAAAACACCCCTCAGGCCGCGAAAGTGGGCTATATTGACGACGTCATCTTGCCACGCCTGGTGAGCGCTCTTGCCTGGATGGCAGCCGTCTGCCCCGCCCTACGCTACCCTGCATTGCACGGCACTGTCTTGTGCTGCCTCTTTATGCCTGCCCTGGCCTGGTGCCCCTGCGCGCCCTGTTTGCGGCTGCAGCTGCCCCCTGCCTTGCTGCACCGTTTGCCGCCTCGTCCCAAACCATGCTCCCCTGCTCCTGCTGCCTCCTGCCCGCATCTGCGGATTGAGTCACCCCACCTGCCTGCCTGCCTGCCTGCCTGCCGTAGGTGCCCTGCTGCCTGGCTACCGCCCTAGTTCTCTCAGCTCACCATCATCCGACCCGACCCGCCTTGCCCCCCCTGGTGCCCTACTGCAGACGCGGCAGCGCCTGTGCGTAGAGCTGGACCGGCTTGCCTCCAAGAAGGTGTGGCGCCCCGAGCGAAAGCACTCCAACATGCCGCTGTGAGCTCCGTGCTGCGGGCTGGCAACGCCTGCAGGCACCTGCTGCGTCACTGACATTATATCCATGCGCCCCTCTCTCCTGCTCTGCCCCTCCCACGCTCTCTCCCTCTCTTTCTCACACACATACTACACCTGTACACCCTTTCCGCACACTGCACTCTAAGGTGACGCTCTCTGCTGTTGCTCCTCGTTGTACACCGCCGGTTGAGCTGCGTGGCACTCACGAGATTGGCAGTACGCTCCTTCCCAACCATCCGACCCACACGTCTCCTCGTGCCGCTCACGCCCGACATGCAGCCATTGGCCACGATTCCTCGGTGCAATCGATCAATCAATCCATGCATCATTACATGTCAGGTCCGGTGGAGCGGTCTCATGGGACTGGGTGGGGGGAGAGTGCGTTGCTACATGGGGTTTGTAGCATTACAAAGAAATTGTGCGATGCGGGCGCTGGGTGGCTGTGGCACAGCCTCGGCAACCGCAGGGGCCGTGCACATGGCCGGGGAAGTGCATGGCTACACAGTGCACGGCTAGACAGCGAGTGCATATTGGCGGTGCCACACATTCAGCTCCGCACAGCCAGCAGCTCGAGCATCATTGCAGCGCCCGCCTCTGCGCTGCCCCCCACTGCGCTGACGGGCACCACGGCAGGATGCAGCCCTGGCAGCACAGCTGCCACTGCTTCCTGCACTGCCTCTGCACACAGGCCTTGCTGCTGCTGGGAGCTGAGCAGGCTGGCAAGGCAGTACACCTTGCACGCTGCCACATCAGCAGGCGCCAGCTCAGCGGCTGCCAGCCCTGCCGCCAGCTCGCCTGCCGCACCCTGCAACGCATCCTGCCAGCCAGCCTCCTGTGCTTTTCCTGGCTGCTGCTGATCTGGCAGCCGCACCCAGGCATGCACCTTGCACATCCTGCCAGGTGACCACAGCCTGGCTCCGTTGGCGCCCAGGCTGCTCTGCACGCGCCCAATCCAGCCAGGCATGGTGCTGCCAGCGGGGCGCGACGCTGCCGCCGCTGCGCGTCGCTCGCGCCGTGCCGCCGCGACCTCCTCGCCCTCATCTTCATCGCTGCTGCTCTCTTGGTCCATGCTCTCATCCACCACGCAAGCCACCGGCTGCACCTCCACTAACACCCTGCAGGGGGCGGAGGAGGGCGGCAGGAGTGCAGTTAAGGACGTGGCTTGTCGGGGTGGCATGTTTGTGCAGCTGGGCAAGAGCAGGGTTTGGAAAGAACCGCCTCAAGCGCTGCCTGTCGTCATTAATCATCATCATCATCATCAGCTTGGAAAGACTGCCTCAAGCGCTGCCTGTCGTCATTAATCATCATCATCATCAGCAGCAGCAACAGCAACAGCGACAGCAGCGGCAGCCGCACTTGCAGCCGCATTTGCAGCCGCAGTTGCAGCCGCAGTTGCAGCAGCAGCAGCAGCAGCACTCACCCGCGGGGCAGCTCTGGGACAGTCACAAAGGTCAGCAGCGGCTGCCAGTGGCGCCGCATGGCGGGGGGCTGGAGGTATTCATCCATTGCAAGATCGTCCTCCTCCTCCCCCGCCTCCTCCTCCGCTTCCTCCTCCCCATCACTGCAGCTGCCACCCTCACTGCCCTGTTGCCGCCGCCTCTGCTCCTGTGCTTGCTGCTGCCGCTGCTCCTGCTGCTGCTCCAACGCAGAGGTGTCAACCTGCCCTTGAAGGAATGCTGCGAGGTGCGTGGCAGCGCGGCGCCGCCCATCCGCGCCAGCTGCCTCCGAGCAGTAGACCGTGCACCACAGCAGGCTCTGGGGCAGGTCGGTGCGCATGGCCACCGCCACGCGCTGGCAGCTGCGGCACGGGCAGCAGGGGGAGTACGTGTCACGGGAGGCAGGGCGGGCTGAGCGCATACAGTTGAAATCAAACAAAACACTGGCAGGAGAGCGCGTGACCCTGTATAGCAGAGTGCACTCACGGATATAGCACGTCCTTACGGGCATAGCAGTGTGCACTCACTGCCAGCAGAGGTCAGCAGGCAGCGCATCACCCCACGGCACAATGCGCCCCCCACCGTGCACCACAACCAAAGCACCAGCACAGTTGCGGGCGCACCTCAGCAGGCAGCGGGCGCACTGCGCGTCGATGCCGCCGCCCACGATGCCCATGGTGGGGGGATCCAAGGCAATCTGGGGCAGGGCAGGGCAGGGCAGGGGCCGTTGGTGGCGGGATGCGTGCACCATGGTGCCTAGTATTGACTGCCGACCTGTCAGTGCGATCTGCCCTCCCAAGGCAAACATTGGCCTTGGGGCAATCTGCAGCCCCTCGCCTGCCTGCCAGCCAGCTCGTGGAACCGTTTTTGTATTAAAACCTCTGACACCGCCCCACCTGCCCAGCGAAAAGAACGATCCCCGCGTGCCGCGTGGCCTGGCTGTAGGGCCCGATGCAGGAGGGCGCCCACTCGCTGATGCTCTGCACGTGCAGCACGCGCCGCCCCTCGGCGCGCCTGCAGCCAGACGGGCAGGGGGCAAGCAGGCAGGAGTGGAGTGACCAGCGGGCTGCAAGAGGGCTGCTGCTACGCTTGCTCGAGTCGCACGTCGTTCTCAGCCACTGAACTAAGCAGTCTGCAAGCAAACAGGACACTGTTGGTGCCCACGGTGGCAGCTGCCAAGCCAGAGGCTTGCATGTATGTGCCCCTTCCCAGAGCCGCCCTGAACCCGCCCGGCTGTGCATGCCTTCCGCGGTGGAGTGCTGTTTAGTGCTAGCCTACACTATGCCCCAAGATGGGGCGCAGCCTCACCTTGCAAACAGCACCTCAACCACCAGAGCCAGGCTGCTGCTTCCGCTGCTCCCCCCTTCACCGCCACCGCTGCCGCCGTTGCCGCAGCTGCCGCTGCTGGTGAGCTGCACAGTGGCGCGGGAGGGCGGGTTGATCGCGGGCAGCACCGCTGCGTAGGCTGCATTGGCTGCCGCAAACTGGGACATGGCTGGCACGTAGAGGTGCACAAACAGGCTGGCCCGCCAGTCCAAGCCCAGCGCGGGCAGCGCATCCGTCAGGCGCCCCAGCGCTGCGGCCAGGGCGGAGGCTGTGCCAGCCGCACTGCACGGGTCAGAGCTGTTGCTGGGGCTGCCGCCGGCCTTGCCAGCTGGCGCTGCCACGCTGGCGGTGAGCGAGCAGTACTGCTGGCCCTCCATCACGATGAGCTGGACATCCAGCTCAGCACCCGGCTGCTGACCTGGCTGCTGACCTGCCGGCGCCGCTATTGCTGCTGCTGCTGCTGCAGGCTGCTCAGCTGCGGGCAGCACCCAGCCCTCAGGCATCTCTATCACCGCTGCTGCTGCTGAGGGGCTGCTTTGTGGGCCGCCGCTGCTGCTGTCCTCAGCCTGGCCGCTGCCCGTGCTTCCTGGGGCCCCTGCAGCCGCAGCGCCCTTTGGCTCCACATGGAAAGCAGTGGGGTGCAGCAGCGCCACAGGCGCCATGCTGTCATCCGACACAGTCACTGCCTGCCAGCTGTCCAGCGCAATACGCCCGTGCGTGAAGAGCGGGCAGTCCAGGGTGAGGCTCTCATACTCTCCGCCCTCGCCGCACACGTTGCTGCCGTACAGCCGGCGCAGCGCGTGGAGCTGCGGGGGGCAGGCAGGCAGGCAGGCAGGCAGGCAGGCAGGCAGGCAGGCGTGGTGTGGAAGTCTCTTGCAGGTGGGGGGGAGGATGATACGGATGTGAGTGTAGGAGGGCAAGCGTGTGTGGAAGTCAGGCATGGCAGGAGAGTGCTGCCACCAAGTGCCTAGCACATGGCCCACCCCCATCATTCCCAGGGCCCCTCCTCCTCACCTGCGATGGCAGCGTGGCCAGGCGGGCACCCAGGTGCTTGCGTGGCGTGAGCCCCGCCGCCGCAATCTTGACCAGGATAGCATCGATGTCGGCATCAATCATGCGCCGCAGGAGCGCGGCCTGTAGGGGGGGGTGAAGGCAGGAAGGCGGGCAGCAGAACAGGTGAGCAGCCGGGCAGGCGTGCAGGGGCAGAGGCATCCCCCTGGAGGCCACACACAGTCGCCAGCAACCTGTAAACAAGAGCGTACAGCACGGTCTGGGTTTGTGCGTCTGGGCCAGGCCGGAAGGTCTTGGTCGTGTGCTGTGCAATGCCGTGCTGTGCTGTGCTGTGCTGTGGTGCTGTGCACGCCCAGGCCGCTGCCACCCCGCCACCCCACACACCTGCGGCTGGTGCCAGAGGTAGGCCAGCGAGACGAGGCCCAGGCGGGCGCAGATTCGCTCCACTCGGGTGCGCTGGTAGTCTGCCAGGCGGGGAGCGGCAGAGGAGAGGTGTGCGTGTGGGGGGTGAGGGGAGCAGTGTGAGGGGGAGTGTGTGTGGCGGGATCTAGCGCGGGGGCGGGAGGCAGTGTTATGTTGCCAGGCTGCACCGCCCCCCGGCCACCTCCTGCCTGGGATCCGCCCCAGCCTGCCTCGCTCCGCCCCCAGCCCTCCATGCCAGCCCATCCCTAAAAGCCCTGAGCTGGTCAGGCCAGATGCATCTGTCACCAGCTAAGTGGTCTGCCTGCCACCGACTCACCCACCCACCCACCCACCCACCCATCCGCCAAGCACCATGACATGGTGCACGACTCCATGCAAAGGTTGCCCTGTCTCCAACATGCCCTCACTCTCTCTGCATTCATACACACCGGTAGCTGGTCACTCCCACAAGCCAGCCAGCCAGCCAGCCATCCATCCAGTCAGCCAGCCACCCAGCCAACAAGCCAGCCAGTCACCCGCCCACCCACCGGACGCAATGGCTCCTGATGACACGGCAGTGATCTCCGGGTGTGCTGCCTTCACAAAAGCCAGCAGGCAGGCCAGGTCCTCGACCTCGTCCCCCTCGGTGTCCTCATACACCAGGCGCTGCAGGCAGGGAGCATTGGAGGCATTGGCGTGCCGCGTCAGGGGCTGGTGAGCGCACCTGCGCGTATGCCGTGCCCGCAAGCAAGCAGGGCAGGCCATCGATGTTTCACATGTGTGCAGCTCCGGAGGCAGACACGACGCACACGCATGCACCTGTGCAATGCTCCCTCCCCTGTGAGGTCATGCGGAGCCACGCTTGGCCACCGCCTTCTTCATCTGCACCCCAGAGCCAGCATGCCTCGCTCAAGCGGACGCTGCCCCACCCCACCTCTCCCCTCCCTGCTCCCTCTCCTCGCTGCCCTGTCTCTCCCCTCCCTCTCAACCCTGCTCCCTCTCCTCGCTGCCCCGTCTCTTCCCTGCCCCCACTAAGCCCCTGCCGCCTGAACCTTCTGCCCACCTGGTCTGCCGAGCTGCCAGTGATGCGCCTCCGGTAGAGCGGCAGGTTCATGCACTCGGCGTAAGCTCCCACCAGCTGGTGCCTGCGGGGGAGGGAACAACACCAGCGGCACAGCGGAGGAGTCGCATCAGTGCGCAGTAGCGTGCAAGAATCGTCTGTGAAATCAATTGTGAGAGCAATCTTGAAAGCTGGTATCCACCCTGGCAAGCAAGCACCATGTGTTGCACACGAACACATCTCATTACGCTCGTCACCAGCAGGGCTTGCTCACCCCACTGTCTGGTACATCCAGCTGTCCAGGTCATCCGTCTCCTGCTGACCTGGCAGCAGGTTGGCCAGCGCAACGATCTGCATATGGATCAATAGCGTGGAGGGTACAGGGAGGAGGAGCAATGCAGAAGGGGCAGCATGAGCGCAAGCAGGGGTGGCTGGCGTCGGCAGGTGACGAGACGAGCGGAGAGCGTCAGCGGCGTGTCCAGCACAGATGCAGAAAGGCTGGCAGGCTGCAGCCTAGCGGGCCGCGCACCTCGTGACCGTACTTCTGGCAGAGGACCATGTTGTAGCATGAGTCCTTGCCGCCGCTGCGGGAAGGAGGTGAAGGAGTGTAGGGGTAAGGTGGTGTGTGTCAGGGCCATGACCCTACTGGCGGCAGCGGTGGCGGCAGCGGCGGCGGTCCAGCAACCCCTTCCTGTTGCAGCGTCGGATCACTGGATCGCGCGGGTAGCGGTGTGCTGAGAGTTTGTGAGCACCACGGCAGTGTCGCAACGCCTGCCGCCAACTTCCCACTCCCACATGCGCCCCTGCGCGACCGCACCTGACCAGCGCCACCACCTTCATCGTGTCTCGCTGCCAGGCCGACGATGGCGGTGCTCGGCGGCGCCATGCATGTCGAATTCTGCCGCTGGGCCTTTCCATCGCGCCTGACACCTGGCAAACGTTGTCTAAGCTCTCGAGCCTCCCTCCTGCCCCCTGCATCGCCATCAGACGCTCACAGCCCGGCAGAAAGTGGATGAAGTGCACTCTCTCCAAGTCTGTGAGAGCAGTCGCTGGGCCAGCCCTTTCGAACGCCCCCAAGGCGCCCCACCGCCAGCAGGCCAGCCCATCCGCATCTAGGGCCCGCCCCACGTCCCACAGCTCCGGCAGATTGGACACACGCTCCGCCGCCGCCAGCAAGATGGCAGCCGTGCCACCCACGGTGCGGTGATTGGCGGGTTTGGCTATGCATGCCCTCCCAACGTGCGCTCCTGATCGCGACCCCGCCACCCCTGCCCGCAGACCGGCTCCGTGTCGGAGGCCGATTATGAGGCGCTCGTGCTCAAGCTGCACGAAATCAAGGTGGGAAGCTGCTGCTGCCGTCGGCGGCGGGAGGGCGGTTGGCGTGCTGCCCGTTTTAGCCATGCCCAAGCAGCACAGCCATCAGATCTTCCACTGAGTTGCAGCCAGCCAATGCCTGCTGCATATCAGAGCATGCAGGGAGTGTTGCTGCCCACGGCACCGCACCCTCCACATGCCCCATGCATGCCGCGCCACCTTCGGCCGCTCGTCCGCCCACCTTGCCGCCTCCCCCTGCCTCCTCCCCTGCCACTGGTGACCCCACCCTAATTCGATCCTGTTCCAAACCTGCAGGCGGTCAAGTTTGGGGAGTTCAAGCTGAAGAGCGGGCTCATCTCCCCTGTCTACATTGACCTACGCATCATCGTTTCCTACCCGGAGATCCTGCACCGCGTGGCGGGTGGGTGGGCGCAGGGCTGGGCGGGGCCAGGCAGTTTGTCGGAGGGCGGCTTGTGCATGCTAGGCATTCGACGCAACAGGCAGGCTGTGGAGCTTGCACCGCGTGGCGGGTGGGATGGCGACAGGGCGGATGCTTGGGTCAAAGGATGGGCTGGGTGCCTGGCTCATGATGGGATGGTGGACCTCAGGTGGGGCGCTTGGGTGCATGGCAGGCACTGTGCATCGCCTCGAGCCTCTCATCCCGCCACGCCAAATCCAGCCGCCATTCACCCTTTGCCCGTTCACCCGTTGCTACCCGTTGCCATGCCGTCCTTACTGTGGGAGGTGCTGTGACGGGTCACCAACCAACAGTCTCGCTCGATTAACCAACCAACCAACCAACAGGCTTGCTCGACTAACCATGCGCACCACAGTCACGTGTTCATGCAGAGGCGATGTGGGACCGGGTGCGTGAGACCGAGTTTGACGTGATGTGCGGCGTGCCCTACACCGCGCTGCCCATCGCCACCTGCATGTCGGCGCTGCACGGCACACCCATGCTCATGCGCAGGTCAGTGGGCCCAGGGGAGGGGCGGGAGGGGCGGGAAGGGCAGTATGGCGGGAGGGGACATGACAGCGGGGTGGCGCTGTTTGCCTTGCCCCGGGCTTGCATCCCATGCCCCTCTGCATGCACACCAGCTGCCGTAGCTCACCCCACGCTCCGTGGGACGGAAAAGGGCCCAGGCGCTAAGTGGGCGAGCGCCGCTGCCGCCCCTTCCCATCCAAGCCCCTGCCCCTTCCACTCCCCCTGCTGATCCTGCTGTGCCCGCTTCCCCCCGCCCGCCCCCGCCCGCCGCAGGAAGGAGGTGAAGGACTACGGCACCAAGAAGGCGATTGAGGGGGCCTTCTCCGCGGGCCAGCGCTGCCTGATTGTGGAGGACCTGGTGACCAGCGGGATGAGCGTGCAGGAGACAGTGGAGCCGCTGGAGGTGGGTGGCTGGCTTTCAGGGCCTGTTCTAATGCTCAACTGTTAGGGTTGTGTGGTGTGGGGAATCGTGCAGGGCGCGGTGGAGCCCCTGAAGGTGGGTGGCATGTTCCCACCAAGTGCCTGTTGGGTTCATGGGCTGGGGTTGTGAGCTGTTTGGTGCTGTGCTGCCGATTGACCGCCTGGGTCACACACATGCGTTGCCCTTCCCCCTTCTTTCCCCCGCTCCTTCATAACCTCGTACACACTCTTCTCCCTTTTCTCCCCCCCCTCCTGGCGCCGCCCGCAGAAGGAGGGCCTGAAGGTGTCTGACGTGGTGGTTCTGATTGACCGCGAGCAGGGCGGGCGGGCGCGGCTGGCGTCGCAGGGCCTGCAGCTGCACTCCGCCTTCACGCTGAGGTGGGCGGGGCGGGTGGCACAGCAGCGTGCTGCATGGGCGGGTGGCAGCAGCAGCAGCACCAGCACCAGAGTGCAAGTTTGCTTGCCACTTGCCTTGCCTTTCTCATCACCATGTGCTGCTACAAGGCCGTTGAGTTGCCCTGCCATGCACTGCGCCCGCCCTGCCGTCCCCATTTCCTTCTTTTCACCCACCTCCTGCCACCCGTCCCCCCACTCCTCCCCTCTCCCCCCCGCAGCTACATCCTGGACACCCTGCAGCGGCACGGCCACGTCAGCGAGGAGGTGGCGGGCAAGGTGAAGCAGTTCATTGCAGACAACCAGACGGACAAGCCAGGGGCCATCCCCACGCAGGCGGCGGCGCCCAAGGCCAAGCGGTGGGTGCCAGTGGGTGGGTGCATGATGAGTGACAGCGGTTGGGTGCACAGTGGTTGCCTGGACTCGTGCTTGCTCAATGTACCCAGTCGCCAGGCTGGCCTTCCTCGGGCTTTGCCAGCCTGCCATTTGGCCACATTCTGGTCGTGCCGCAGCAACTCCTTCCCTCCCTCTGGCCTCACGGTCCCCTCACCTCCCCTTCCCTTCCCCTCCCTTCCTCCCTGGCCTGCCCCGCGGTGCAGGCTGCGATACGAGGAGCGCGCCCAGCTGGCGCAGAACCCGCTGGGCCGCCAGCTGCTGGAGCTGATGGCACGCAAGAAGACAAACCTCTCAGGTAGGGGGGCGGTTCTGAAAGAGCATGGATGGAATGTGGCAGGAGGTGAGGAAGGATGGGTGCATCACACGGGTGCTGGCCCTCCAGCCCACTCGAGAACGCCGCCTGGGTCGGTTGTGTTGCGCCGGCTGCACAGAGCATCAGCCGGCCTGCTTCTGGATCGCTGCTAACTCGCTTCCCATGGCCGCCTGTTGTGCCTCCGCCCGCCACCCGCAGTTGCTGCTGACGTGGCGACGGTGGAGGAGATGATTGAGCTGGCGGACAAGGTGGGTGGGGAGACAAGCGGGTACCCTGTTGCTGTCGGCACCAGTTAGCTGCCTGCCTGCCTGCCTGCCTGTCTGCCTGCCTGGCTATTTGTTGCTGCTGTCTTTTGCTCTCCTGCTGGTTGGCATTGTCATCCTCTCCAGCTTGAGCCCATCTCATGCAACCTCTCTGCACACCTGTGGCTGCATGCCGCACGCTTTGCTGCGTGCATGCATGCTTGCCGCCCTGCCCCTACTTCACCCTGCGCTGAGTGATTGAAAGCAAAGTTAACCATCTTTCGGAGCTTACAAGCCCACACGGCTCTGCTGATACAACCCTTCTTGCGATGACAGCCCCCCTCTTCTCTGCCCGCTGCACCATTTTGCCGCCTGCCTGCACCTGCTGTGTGGCTGCTTCTGAATGTGCATGTGCTGCATCTGAGGAGTGCTGGGTGATTGAAAGCAAAGTTAACCATCTTTCGGAGCTTACATGCCTAACGGCTCTGCTGATACAAACCCTCT